>VWZN01021076.1:535403-618500 GCA_013396955.1 Regulus satrapa | reverse complement strand
CGGGGGAGCCCTGTGAGGGGGAGCCCCGTGAGGGGGAGCCCTGTGAGGGGGAGCCGGGGGAAGCTGCGGGGTCGCGCCGCCCGCCTCCGTCCGGCGGGCTGTGCCTCGGGTGCCGGGTGCTGACTCCAAGTTCCGTGTGCTCTCCGTCCTACAGAGACGCAGCCCTCTGGAATTCATGAACCGACATGCTTGGCAGAAGACCTAAAAAGAGCCCTCAGGCAAAGGGCCAGGGAGCTGCAGTTGCAAAGCAGGTAAGGAAGGCAAAGGGCCAGGAAGATGTGGTTGCAGAGCGGGCAGGGAAACCTCCTACTCCCACTGCTCTTCGTTCAGATCTTTTGCTGCTGTTTTGCTGCAGAATATCTCGAGTGTTAATAGCATTGCAGGATCATGGAAAAGATTCGATTGTGTGGTGCCTGTTTTCCTTCTTTAATTTGGTCTTCAAGTAAATATCTGATAAGCGCTGTGGAGGTCTTGCAGGGAAGGCAGTGTTGTAATGCTGTAATCTTTGCATGAGACCTCATGACTCATGCTTACAGTATTTTCTTAGCCCAGCTATGTTGAGATTTAATAATAACTGGAGTGACTCTGGGGGTTTTCCTTACATCTCTAAGAAAAGAGAAATAAGAACAGCAGAATATCAGGTAATAAATTGAGCACATGTATGGGAGAATATTAAGATGCTAAACAAGAGACAGTTAATTTTAATTTCCCTTTGTATACTTATTTTTTCCTGTAACAGATAGACTGATAAGCCTGTGCCCCTTTCCTGTAGATAAAACTAATAGCTGTGTTTGTGTGTTGGAGGCTTTTTCCCATACTTATTTACCTTTGGATGGAGTTTCAAAAGTCTTGTGGAGAGAAACAATAATTAGTCATGGTTGTCAGGTGTAGAAAGTGACAGAAAGGCGACAGTGTCAAAATTAGAAGTAGAGTCAAGGCAAAGTTTTGGGTAGAAAACTGACAGAAAAACAGTGTGGTTAGAGTTAAAGAATATGTTAGAACCAGAATGGAATTTCAGAAACATTTGAAGGTAGAACAGAGGCAAGTAACAGGTGGAATAATTGGTAAGAATATATAGAAATGTGGAAAGGGATTGTGACAGGTTATAGAATAGAGAAAATAGGTGTAAGATGTTCTCTTTGGGTGAGTTCTTAGGAACCAGTGATCACATACTGAGGGCACAATGCTGTGGTTCGTGATCCATAATGTCACCGTGACTCCGATGTGAAAGTTTGCATTTCTCAGTGAGAGAGATGAGACAGTGTATAACTCAGTTCATCTGAGCAGGGGAGAAGATAAAAGGTGAAAATATCTTTCCTCCTTCCGGGGAAAAACACTAAGAAACCTCACTCTGAAAAGACAGAGAGTAAATCAAGGCTCTGATTAACGTATTTTACTAATTTCTAATTCAGTACAGTTAATTATTCAGCCTGTTTTGCAGCATGGATGAGTGTTTCTTGAAACAAATGTTTCAGGGCATTAGCCACCTGATTACTGCTGGCTTAAGAAACTATTGCTACTCGAATTTATAAAGTTACAGAGGGCTTCTTGCAGCACTTCAGATCCTCCAGCCAGAAGGAGATTGCTAACCCTCACAGTAATGACAGCTGATGGTTTTTCCTGTGCTGGAGAGAAGCTGAAGCTGCCTCCTTGCCCGTGTGAGGACCAATAAGGGCTCGTGCTGTGGAAAAGTCTGAGGACAGCTTCACCAACCTCACAGGATGAATCTAATTCTGTTCATTCATGTTTATTAAAAAATCTTAGCATACTTAAGATGTTTTTTTTTTTCTGGGGCAGTTACTATCTTAACCAGAAATACAAAAACCGTGATAAAATGGCATTTTAAAACAACACCTTTTGGACTAAGACCCCAGAGATTCCTTTGGTGTATTCTGGAATGTTTTGCCACAGGAGAGTGGCAACCCCTGCCATGGTATCCCGATGACTGTAATTAATGCTGTTCCCTGAGATGTTATCTCTTAGCTGATGATCTGTGCCAGCCGGTTCGATGGTTTCCTCCAGTGCAGTGTGGGCTTTGCTGGGTTTTAATGGCTGTGTTTGTTTCTGTGGGGTCTAGAAAGTGATGTAAGAAGAAGACAGAACAGTTCTGTGTTTACAAATGTGGCTGCTTCAAGAGATCAGGGTGAAGTCTCTGCAGTGTGCACATGTCAGACCTGTTGTGTGTGAAGGATGAGTGAATATTTTTTAGCTTAGCTGTTACAGGCACTGCCCTGAATTTCCCCGATGCTATCTGCTCCATGAGGCTCAGTAAAACATTTTATTCTACCTTGTTATGTCAGACTCTTAAACAGGACTGATATGAACTTTAAGAAATTGTTTGTGTAGAGTTTTAAAGGGAATACTTGTGGGATATTAAGATTTATGTACCTTACACCACTTACGGGTGCCTGGTTTGCATTGTTATGATAATAGAAGTGGTATGACAGTGGGGCTGTAAAAAGAGATGAACAGAATTCAGAATGCAGGGAAATGTCTAAATCATCCATGCAGTGTGATGCTTTTGAGTGTCATCTTTGTCCTGACTGTAGGGTATTTTATTATTCTATATTGTTATTTTCCCTTGGCTCCAGCTGGGGCTGTTTGTGGATTTCAATCCTGAAGAGATGCTGCTGGGTGCAGAGGAAGGTGAGGATGATGGGGACCTCGAAGCAGAGCTTGCTGCTATCACAGGAGCAAAAGTGAAAGAAGGAAAACCAAAGCCAAAGGTGAAAAGTAAGTTAAAGTATCTGAATTGTATTTACCTTTGAGGAATTTATCTTGATTTATTATTGATCTAAAAAAAAAATCTTCCAATTTATCTAATTTTTTTCTTTATCACTGGTAGAAGCTGAATTTGCAACTGCTCTTTACTTTGAAAGGTTTCATTTGGCACTCCACAAACAGTGTAAAAGTTTTTTTTTTGTTGATGCTCTTGTAGATAAAGGAAAAAGATCTCTGCTGACTGGCCCATTTAATGACTAAATTAAGACATGGATTTTTAGCATATGAAGTCATAAAAAGGTGTAGTAGGCGCTAGATGATTTCAGAAGGGAAATTGTGTTTCTTGTTGAGGGTGGGTTGTTTGTCATGTGGTTGTTCTTCTGTTTTTGTTTGAAGAATGAATTTACATAATGAGCATTGTATTTTTAGTTACTTGGAGTCTGTAACCAAAACTGAATCCCGTTTTCAGAGGCAAACACTGATGCCATTTCCTGGAGACTCCTGTAGCTGTGTTGGGCAGGTTAGAGTGTCTCTTGGAATGGACCGTTCCCATTCTCAGTACTCCAAGTGTCTGTTGGTTTTGTCCGGTGGTGTTTGCGTGCAGCTCTGCAGTGTTTCACAGGCTTGCTGTAATCCACCATAAAGCAGGGCTGCTGCTGCTGCTGCTGCTGCTGCTGCTGCTGTGAGGGACACTCCAGTGAGCATGCTCTGCCTCTGAGCGTGTCTGTGGAGCTGCAGGGTGAGCAGCTTCAGGAGCTCCTCTGCAGAAAGAAACCTCTCTGTTCCTGGGGGAGGTGTTCGGCTGCGCCAGCTCTGCTCCCTGCCTGTCTGAGAGCCAGTGGTTGAGGTGGGACAGGGAAAATGGGACCTGCAGGTGTGTGAGCGGGTGCAGGAAGGAAGGGATGGTGCACCTACAGCCTTACTTGCAGCTCTGCAATTGTTGCCCTGTAATATTTGAAGGGGCTTCACATGGAGCAGCAGAGAAATGAAGAATTTTGAAATGTTTCAACATGGTAGGTGATGATAGACAAAGGACATATTTGTATCTGGAACTAAATTCTAAATAATTCCCGCTCTCAGATTTCAAAGTTTTGGTAAACTCTTAAAACTGGTTAGCTTTATTAAGTATGCAAATAGGCATAATAGCAGAACTTCTGCCATTTGAAATAGGTTACTCGTGGCTAAAATGTGCAGGATAATGTTCTGAGGGTGAATCTGTGTGTCGGGAGCTCTTGAATTGTCATCAGCTTTTCAAGAGCTGACTTCTCCCTCAGCCTCATCTGTCACTTATTTTGTTGTTTCAGTCTTACTATTCATATGGAGAAAATAAAGCTTCAGGCAGTGCAAAATGTACATTTACTGTGCCTAACATTTACTGTGCCTTCTAAACATGTGGTTCAAAAAGGATTTTCTGAAATCCTATTTTTGGGATATGTTTAATATATTATATACTATTATAATAGATATATGCTATATATACACAAAATATATATTGTAAGATATATTTTATATTGCTTATATATAGTATATATTATAATATGTAATATATGTTTTGGTTATATTAATATATGCTATTAATACCTTATGTGCTATTATAGCTATATGCTAATATGTGGTATATTTTGTATGCCTAATCTGTTTTCCTGTTAGAATTGGAGGTGTGTGGGTGAGAAGCTCAGGGAGGGTGGGCAGCTGGCACTGGGGGCTCCTGAGAGCTGTCCCCGTGCAGTGCTGGGGACAGGATCCAGGCCACTGCCTGGAAAGGAGGAGCTACAGTGAGCACAGGGGAGAAACAGGTCCCGTCTGGGAGAGGACAGGGAAAAGGGAGCCAGTGCCACTCATGTGCTTGGTTCTTGGCTGAGCCCCAGGTGCAGTAATTCCCTCCTGGATTACATCCTGGAGCTGCGATTGGGTGTGGAGGAATGGCCTCCTCCTCCAGCAAAAGCTGCACTGTTGGAACATCTTAAGCACAGAGATCCCTGCCCTCCCTGATAAGTGCCAGCTGGGCAGCCACTCACGTGTTTGAAATTGTGGCTTCGTCTTGCTGCATGGGATTAGAGCTGAAAAACCATCTGAGGAGGCTTGATTAGGTTTTTTTTTCCCCTCTACTGCAGCTTTCTGCACAGCCAGTTGCCTTTGGATATGGCCTGCAGTCCGAGTTTTGCTAAGGGTCAAATTTATGAGCGATGCGTTTGATACAAATACTGAAGCACTGATGGGGTGAATTAGATTATTGGAACAGTTCTGTACCTGGGTTAATTTTCAACTGATTCAGCAAATGCAGGGATTGTGGATTGGATCCATTTAAATTGACTGTAAAGCTCTGTCCTGGAGATCTGTCTTTTCTGCAGCTTTTACTGCCACCGGTGAGTCACAGTCATGTGTCTGCATAGGGAAGTATCAGAGGCATTTACGTGGACAGTTGGGATTTGTGGGCAAACAGCCTCACCTTTGAGAGCATGTGGAGGAAGTTGATAGTTTAGGGAGATGTGGTTGGCACAGGATGAAGCACAGATGAGAACTCAGCAATGAGGAGTAAAGCAGAGTTTTCAGGATGAAGGCCAGAAGCAAAATTGCAAAATGAAGGAGCCAAGAAAAATTTGGAAAAGGCTGAGTCTCATCATCACGAGACAGCAGTGCAGAAAATGTGCAAGTGTCTTACTGCCTGCCTTGACTGTCATAGCAGAAACACCAGGGCAGCTTTTCCTGGGTGCTCACTTGCCAGCCTTTGCCCTTTATCCATCAATGTACACTGTGCAGCAAAGGGAGCACAGGAGAGGAGGTCACTGCTCTCTTTCAGCTGGTAGCAGCTCCTTCAGGATTTATACCCAGTGACTGAGTAACTGTTCCTTTAGGGTTTACGGCTCCCTGGGATTTCCTTTTACAGCTCCTCTGCCCATGGATCATATTGAAAAGATGGCTGCAGAGTGTATGAAGGAGCTGAATGAAGATGAAGAGGAAGATGCAGATGATGAAAACTTGGAAGAAGATACAGACCTGTTGGTAGGCATAACTGTTAGCAAGGAGTCTCAGTATGCATTTTTTTGTGTGTGTGTTTGTTGTTTGGGTTTTTTTTTTAACAGAACTGCATTTAGCAAAAATGTCTGTTAACTTTGTGGTGAGTAGCTAAAATACTACAAAAGCACCATTAGATGCAGGTCTTTGCAGGATCCGTCCCCCTGCACAACAGCCTAAAAGAGTTTCTTAATATTTGTTTGTGTTGGGGAGGGGGTCTTACTGAGAATTCTCAATATTGAGAATTCAGTGAGAGAATTGAGGGAAGAGCAGAAATCCCATTCCATGTCAGCTGATGAAAGACAGCCAGGGACAGTCTCCTAAAGTGATGTCTGCCACCAGTTTGCTACTGCTTCAAGTAGTGCATGTGAGAACACCTCAAGAAAGTCTTTGTTGTTTCCCTAAACCTTTGTTTTAGGTTTCTCTAAACCTAACTGGTAGGGTTTAGAGAAGGAGTTTTAAGCACTGCTTTTTAACTGCCATTTCTAGTAGAGGCTTTTTGTAAATTTGAAGTTTAGGTTTGTATAATCTTTGTAAAAGCATTTCTCTGAAGTTCTCCAGCTTCAAATCTTCAACCACAAACTTGTGTGGTGATCCTGGGGCTGCAATGTGGCTTTTCAGTGGTATCTGGACCCAGTTTATATTAATAATGAAAATAAAATTGAACTTTAAAAAGACTGGAATAGGAGATCTTTATCCTCTTCATTTGGCTTCAAGATCCATCCAAAGCTTTTGACACTTTGGACTTGATTTTATTTTTTTTTTTTTTGTCTTTTGAGGAAAAGCCTTTTTTTGTCTCTTACCTTAGGCAGAGTTGCAGGAAGTTCTGGGGGAAGAAGGTGAGACAGGAAGCTGTGAGGATGAAATGACAGAGCCATCCCCAAGTGAACCAGAAGATGAACTGCCTGAACTGCAATCACAGGTAGGAATGAACTTCGTGTTTCTGACAGTTTTGCTGAATCACTTTTGTCGTGTGACTTGTATGAGGGTCATTATCAAGAATCTGGGGAGGCCTTGTCTTCCAAGGAAGAAAAAAATCTACACTGTCACTGTTTCCTCTGGGGAAACCAGTGCTGTATGGTTCAGGTGATCCTTTTGCCTTGTTCCAAGGATGAATTCTGATGTTAGCATAGAATTGAGGAGATAAGCAATTGGAGTCAAGCATGTCTTGTGCCTCGCTATACATAGGAACATGCAGACTGCAGTGCAGGCTTCCAGGGTTCGTGTCTTCTCCCTAAGAGTATTGAGCAGCGGGCTGAAATTGTGAGGCATGTTATAACTCAGCATCTCTGACATAGTTTTGGATTGTTTTTCTCAGTAGCATTATCTGTCTCAGCTTAATTTGTCAGTCCTCATGCAGTCAAATCCTTTATTCAGTCGCTGCATGTTTCTGTTGTGTGCCACAGATTCCAGTGCCTCGTACACTGGGCCCATTAGTAAATGGGATTGGGAAGGTTTCTATAGAGATAATGGCAATAATTACATCAGGAGCCATCTGCAGGGTATCTCTGGCTGTGGAGAGTTTCTAAGTAGCTGCTCATTACTTTCCTCAGGCTGCTTTTGTTGCTGAACTAATTCCAGGCTGTAGGAGGAGGAAAAAGAGCTCCTGTTGTAAAACCAGGTTGAAGCCCAGAAAGGAGCAAACTAACAGGGTATAAAAATAAGAGAAGAATAAGTCAAGATTTGTGCCAAAATACCTCTTCACACCCTCTGTTGTGTGGGGTTTGAGAGACTTTAGTGTTCTCCTCACCTACTCACCGACCACATGGCTCCAATTACCCTGTGAGTGAGAGTTTCCCCAGTCTCTCCACCCATTCTTCTCTGTGAGGCTTTTGAGAGAGCCCAGGGGTGGCTGCAGGGACCGTTAGCGCAGCACAAATGCTCCTCTGTTGTAGGGGCTGTTCCCTCCTGCACTCAACTCAGGGCGGTGTGTGCGTGTAGAAGGAGGAGTGTTTGTTTTTCAGTGCTGTGGGAAAACTCGTCTAGCTGGATGAAATAAGTTTTCTTGATTTGTTTTATTGTTTTTTCTGAGACCTCCTCACTTCCTGCTGTTACCAGTGAGCTACAGCAGACGCTGGAGGGGAGAATTGCTGACTACAGGACGGCGATTTCTAACGCGAGGGAGTCGGGCGAGAGCGCCAAAATCCGGCGGTACGAGAGAGGCCTGAGGGTGAGTTGGGATCTCTCTGAGGTGTGCTCTTCCCCGCTGTGAGTTTGTTAACGGGGGAGTGAAACCTTCACGCGTTGCCTGGTGTTACTTTAAAAACATTCTTTGTTTTTGACTACCCACAGCGGACACACAGATAAGTTGTGGCTTCAGCTACTCTTTGTTTGTCAACTTTGTTTCTGTTGAATGTGGCAGGTAGCGGCTGGAGGCAGGATTTGTGGTACAGGCTGAAGTTAAACCCACCTGCCTGGATCTGAATTTGACCCGTGGTGACAGCTCAGTGTTACCTTAAAGCAAGGTGTAGGAGCTTTCCTATCACATATACCTTGCAGTTCATCACTGCTGCCTTCCCTTAGGCACTAACTTCCACTCACTTCTGTCAGAGGGAGGTGCTGCCGTTCCCTGAGTGTGTTGGCCGTGCTTGAAAAGGAATCGAGCAGGATTTTTGATTAAGGCAATTAAGAACTGCAGCAAAGAGCAGTCTCTCCAGCCTCTCGTTGTTCCAGGCAGGTGGCGTGCTTGCAGTGAGCTGCAGTCCTTGTTTACTGCTCGGCAGGGCCTTTCTCTCCCTGTTGCTTTCAGCAGCTCTCCTGCATCACCTCAGGCAGCAGCAAGCTGTACATCTCAGGGATGTGCACTGGGGCAGGGTGTAATGGCTCACTGGCTAGCAGGTGTCTCAGGCTACAAAGGGAACAATTGAGGCCAAACTTGGGGAAGAAAAAGCACAAGAAAAATGTCTGTGTGTGTCCACTGTCTGCCAGGAATGTACACAAAACCACCTGGCCTTTCTGAGAGCCACGGGGATGTGCAAACCAGCTATTCCATCCAGTAATGACCTTAGTGCACTTTGCCACTTCCTTTATTTTCAGGGTAGGGAGTTTCTCTGTGCCTAAGCAGTGTAACTGAGGATAATAGGCCAGGTTTCACTTCACAACTACTTAATTAGCAAAATTACATGACACCAAATGGTGTAGAGTTCTCTCTTAAATGTAATTCTTGGAACTGTGAACTTCAATCTCAGTCTGTCACCCCCATGTGGAGAAGGCGGAGCTGCCTGTGGGTTGCTGGTCTGAGCCCCAGTCTCATGTGCAGTCATTTCAAAGTATCTCTGCCACTTTACTCAGTAGGTCAAACAATGCCATGGCTTAAAAAAAAAAAAAGCAGCAAATTCTGGCACTGATGAGATTTTGTTGTTGTTGTCTTTCTGTGCTTCCATTTCAGTTTCTTTGGAAGATGAAAGAAGTAAAACTTTTGTTTTGGCTTGAAGTGCATGGTGGTCTTTTGTCTGAACCTCAAATTAAGTTTAAAAAGTAAAAAATACTGAGGAAGGTAATATTTGGGGTGGAGGAGGGATTTTAAAAATGCAGCATTTAACCCAAGTTAGAGATGGTGAGAGCTCCATACCATAGATGGTGAGCTGAAGCTCCATTTCCTTTGTTAGTATTTAATGGCTTTTTCATTGCATTAAACAGGTTTGCAGACCCTTTCCTTCCCTGGATCAATGTAGGCAGTTACATTTCAGAATACCATGTTTTATTATCATTTAAAGATGCACAAAATCCATCTACAGCTGGTATAAATGGCTTCCTTGGTGACTTTCTGTGACAAAGATGAGTGGATCACATGAGCTCTCCAATAATTCTGGGTGCTGAGGTACCTGCAGTTATCTGGCTTGGGTAACAAGGCCTTTGCACTTTGTTGCTTTGCTACCTGGACACCTTTCTAGCACTGAAGTTCTCCTTCCAGAAAAACAGGGAGCTGAAGGGCAGCAGTGTGTGGTGGTGTGTGTAACAGAGGCTGTCATGTATAAGGGGATGAATTTGTCTTTTAATGATTTTATGCTAGTTACATGTTTGATGAAAATGCCTATTGACTGTTTTTTCTTCCATGCCAGACACTGGAAACCATGCTGGCTGCAGTGAAGAAAGGCAAAAAAATCAATGAGGAAGAAATGCCACCTCCTGTTGCAACAGGAAAGAGTCCTTCTTACATACCTCAAGCCATGGGAGTGGAGCTAGAGAACTCAGGAGATTCACCAGATAATAAAGCTGAATCTGCTGCAGATGATGAGCAGAAGGCTCTCCCTTCTCCTGAAGCAAGGGAGCATTTGGAATCAGAGTCTCTGCAAGGTCATGCTGCTGCTGATCCTGCTGTAGAAACAGGTACTGTGATCTGCGAGGAGAAGCAGTTGCAACCCTGTTTTAATGCTGCATCTTCCCTGGTGTTTGTGTTGTGTGTAGCAAAGCACTGCTCATGTTGGAACTTCCCTGCTGAATGTCTTGGAGTGGTCCATGGAATGCTGAGGTTCTGGCAGTGCAATCAGTTTAATTGTTTTAGAGCTCTTCTGTGCACTGGATCAGTATCTTTAACTTCTCCTGTGCCTCAGTTTCTCCTTCATTATTAGACATGTGCAATTCCAACTTTAAAGAGTTTTGAATGCTGACTTAAAGACTTTTTTTCTTTAAATTGGGAAAAGTGGAATTGTTATGTTAGATAGGGCTTGTGGAGACTGGAAGAAAAGGGTTATTTGTAAGATGGCTGTTGTGACTTGGAGCAAAAGGGGGCGGATGTGGGTTTGCACAGATGGATGTAGCAGGGGTGCAAATCTTGCATGCTCTGTGTCGATCTCAGCATTGTCTCATTCTCCCAGATCCCCAGCACAGCAGCACACGAGCAATCCTACTTATGAGGCAGAAGGAGTATAAATTGGCAGCTCTAAAAGCCAAGCAGCAAGGGGACCTGGAGAAGGCAAAGGAATACATGAAGGCAGGCAAGGTATGCACTCAGGAAATCCTGAATGTTGAACGTACCCTGTGCTGTACCCACATGCATTGAATGTCGAATACTTATTGTGGCAGCTGGCAGGTCTTGGACAGACCAGAATAAATCTTTTGTTTTGTTTTTTCTGTATTAGAAATTTAATGTGGTGTTAGAAGCTTTGGACAGTGGGCAGCCAATAGACCTCCAGAATATGCCTCCATCTCCTCAGGGTAAGGCTTGTCTTCAGGAAACCTTTTCAGAAGTCTTTCTATGCTGTAATGGAATGATTCTGCATTTGATTGCAAAACTATTAAAAGAACTGGGCATTGTTTAGGACTGAGGTTCACTGCATGTTCACAGTCTTATCAAGACCAATGAAGAGAAATGAGGTATCATTACTTATATTGCAGTTTACTCTTTGTGAATTCCAAGTTCAAACAAGTATTGATGTCTGATATTCCAGTTTTATAAGTGTAGATAATAGCAGCAAGTATTTTAAGTGGAAAAGCAAGGATAATAGCACATTCTTAAAATTTACCATAATATTTGATGGTGTTATGTGCTTCAGCTAAAGTTCATAACGTTCAGATTAACAAACAGATTGCAGTGCACTAAAGTCTAATTTTTAAAGCAAGTTATCAATGTTAAAGATACCTCAATCCTCATAAGAGAGTTTGGTGGGTTTTTGAAGTAGATGCAGCATCCCCACCAATAATTAATACTTGGTCTTTCCAGCCCAGTGTTTTAAGCAATTTACTTTAGTAGATTATTTTATTCTAAGACATTAAATGACAGATTATTTCAGGAGATAATAAAATTAATGACTCAAGTTACTGATCACTAAATAGCATTGCAGAGGAACTTCACCCAGGGCATAACCTTGCCTTTAAAAGTGCAGGATTTTTGCAGTGAATAATCTTGTAGTTTTCTGTTATACAATACCAGAAACTGGAGTTCTGAATAGATGGTACGAGTTACTTCCCTTTTCCAGCACATCTTTTGTTACTAGAATATTTTAGTCAATTAGCAGGCTTGTTCACTCTTTCCATCTGCCAAGATACCAAGTTATATTTTGGGGAGAGAATTCTTAGAATACTTGGACTACTTTTACTTTTTTTTTTCCCCCACTCAAGCAGCCCTAACCAAAATTAAATCAGCATTTGAGATTTTCTCTTATAAAGCATGGTCTGTGAATGATGGAAACCTTAGACTTAGCTAGCCATGGAGATACTGTTTGCAAGCCAGAAAGCTTTCAGGAAGATGATGTGATCAAATTGATGGTTTTCTGAGTGACATGCAGCAGTATGGAATGGGCTGTGAAACTTCCTGCTTTCCCTGATCTGCAGATCTTGAAAGCTTAGGACGTGTACAAGATGCATCCAAGCAAAAAGTACCACCTCGGGTGGGGAGTTCCCAGGATCTTGCAACACCTGAACCTCAAGAAGCTTCAGGTAAGATTTCTGCATTTCTCTTGTTTCATCCATCTAGTAAGGATGAAAATAGCACAGCTGGGAAGGTCTTTTAAGATCTGACCTCTCCCACTGAGCTGCAGCAGGACTGAATAAACCTGGCTAATGTTCCTGAGTATCGTTTGCTGCTGATCCAATCCACTTGTGTTCTGGATCAGTGGTGGAAGTAAAAGTTAATAAACTTCCTTTATAACTGCCGTGTTCGTAGGGAAACTTTCCAGTGATGTTCTCAGAAGAAGGCGAGGAAGGAGAAGAGAAAGGCAGCTTGTGTGTGTTCTGAAATCCTTACGAGGTGGCATTTAATTGTCTGTGTGGTTTGCAGAGTGCCTGCAGCAGCCCAGGACGGTGCTGGAAGCGTTGCAGCAGCGGCTGGAGAAGTACAGAGCAGCAGCAGCTCAGGCTAAAGCCAGCGGGGACGATCGGAAGGGCAGGATGCACGACAGGATAGCCAAGGTAAAACTGAAGGGTGGCTCTTTGCGTCCAGCAAAGCCATTTGAATTATTTCTTTGGCTGAAGACTTTTTCAAGGCTGAAATAATTTGTGTATTGTCTGTCTGTTTGAAAAGAGGTCCAGTGGGGAAGCTGGAAAGCGTTCGGAGGAAGAAATAAAGACAATGCACATATTGTAGTAAAATACTGAGTCTCGTACAGTGCTTATGCTGGTTAAATACAGATGATTGCTAATTCACAGTCAGCTCTATTTTATGTCTTACTGAGTGCCTTTGATTGCAGCAATACCAAGATGCCATAAGAGCCCATAAGGCAGGGAGAAAAGTGAATTTTTCTGAGCTACCTGTTCCTCCTGGTAAGTGTGAATGTAGAATGTCCTAGTCCCCAAGCTCTCGCACACCTGCTAGGCTCTGAAGGGGCTGTGCAGATATTGCCTCCTCATCCTGTGGAACAGCTCTTCCTTTTTCTCCATGCATAGCTGGCCTTGCTGTTTGATGGTATTGTGAAACTTTGTATTAATATGCTCCCAAACACTGACACTAGTAAATATTCTTGCATATTGACTGCCTGTTGTGTATAGGAACTTAAAATTGGCAGTATTTGAAAAGTTAAACAACTTCACCATAGACAGGTGCCAAGAGCGTTACTTGTCTATCCTCTGTGTCAGCCCTCCTAGAGGAAAGACTAAATTTGGGTTATATTGGTTTCTTAGTTTTGCTGGAAAGAGGTTATTAAAAAAGGAAAAAAATTCCTGACGTCCCCCATTCTGCTGATTGCTATCAGGAGCCTCAGAACTTGATCTCTGATTAATATCTCCTTGTAACACCTTGTAACATCAAATCAGTATTGCAGCTCTGCTGGCTGGTAAAAGTCTGCAGAGATGAAGTCAATCATGCTGTGGTCACACTGAGACAGTGGCAGAGGCAGCAGCTGAGCCTGTTTCTTGAGACACTGTGTCCTGTTTATCTTCTTTAGAACACTGAGTTCTGTCTGGAAAAGTTTGGCCAAGGTCATTTGTGAATGCTCTGCCTCCCATTTGCATGATACCATTTCTCCTCTAGGAAACATCTTTCCTTTTATCTTGGGCCTGAGGTGTTCTTCTGCAGGAAGAACACTCAGCACTGCAAAGCTGTGCCTGTGTTTTTTTTTAAGTTGGAGGATAGAGATGGACTTTGTTTTGTTTTTGTCACTGTCAGATGTGGCAATGGCAAGCACTGCAGTGGTAGTAGAGTAGGTACTGCCAGCTCTGTCAGGTCATGTGTGGCTCTGAAGATTTCCTGCTTTGAAGCTGTCCCTGAAGGGCAGTTTAGCATCTCTTTGTGCAGAATGTGATCCCTTTCTTGGTAAATACCAATTTCTGTAAGAGTGAGTACTCCTCTGGAAATATGGAGAACTGCTCGGTGTCCTTGCGCATCAGCTGTGTGTTTTTCAGCCATCATTTAGAGGCCACATGATTTACATTGAAGGCAATTAACAGGCAGTCACTGAAACCACCAGTGAATTATGCTGGGATGGCAGTGGCCTTCATGGCATCTGGGTGGTGATGAGTACTTGGACTCCCTGGAAACAGAAATGCTGAGCAATGAATCAAATGTCACACGGGGCAGCAGCACAGGATTCTCTGCTCTGCCTGCCTGAGTACCTTGAACTCGTGCTGTAGCAGCCATCTCTAGGTTTAGAAGCAGTTTAGTCACTGTTTCTTAGTCCTTCTCATGGGACTGGCAGCAAGAATACTTGCTATATATTAAATGAGAAAGTCTGAACAGACATTTTATGGTAGTGACTGTGGTCTCTGTTCTCTGAAGCTGGTCATGGGGCAGTGAGAGTTGAGTTTATCATCATCAAGCCTTCCTCCCATCCTTAAAAGGATAAGGAAACAATGAAGAGCATTTTTCTTCTCACGTAACTCCTCCGATTCTGCCTTAGTTTGCTACCTCTGCATTGCAGTACCTTTTCGGCTGTCAGCAGTGGATTGTTCATTACTCTGGGGGTAGCACTGGTTTTCTGCTGGACTGTGTGCCTGCTAAAGTGAGACAGCAGTGAGAGGGGAAAAAATGAAGCTAAATTCTCTGCTGGTTCTGGAGGCATCCCTACTACTGAAATCTTGAGATTGTGAGGTTGCTTGGCTGCCTGCCAGTTGGGAAACTGCTCAGTTATTGCATCATTTTACTATGCCCACTTTAGTTGGGCATCTGTGAGAAATCTGATCTTAAGCCCAGCGCTCAGGCTAGATCAAGCAAGGCCTTTTGGCCTTGGGTTCAGTCTAGTTAGATTAAATTCTAAAATACATTACATAATAGGTATTTGAGTAGCTTTGCAGTAAACAAGCAATATGGAAGACATACCATAGGGCTTTATTCAACTCTCTCTTCTGTGTTCCTTTCCTTCACAGGATTTCCCCCTCTTCCTGGTGTTGCGGCAACAGATGGTGGCAGCACAATCGCTGCTGTCCTGGAGAGTGCCAGCAAGCTGGCAAACATGGAGGAGAACGATGAAGAGGAGGAGGTTAGTGTTGCCTGGTAGGATGTGTAAAAGTTCAATTGCCATCTCTTGTGGCGTGCAGAGATGAGGCCATTTGCTGTCCAGGTAAGGCTACTGAGGTGAAATACATTTCCCAGAAGTCTGAGGAGTACAGGAACTCAGTAGTAATTTCAGTTTCCTTTATAGAGTAGGGGAAACAGATGTGATGTTACTACAGTCAGTACCTACAGAGTGAGTGCAGGATTTGGCTCTTTCATAGCTGTCTTGTGTGTAGATTTTATTTTCAAAGCAAACACTTCAGATCCTCACCACTCCTTTACATTGTTTTAAAGTACTTAAATCCATATTTTTATCCTGCATCCCAGTAGCTTCCTATGTTTGTTCTTTCCCAGGATGTTCAGCGCTTACTGCTTTTTGTCAGACTTCATCAGCTTTTAGACTTTGGTTTGATTTTTATCTCTCTCTGGACTGGTTGCTGATTGATTGTGCTTTCAACTGGAGTAGCTTTTCATGGAGAGAATTCCTGGATGATTTTTTTTTCTGCCTCTTTTTAAAAAAATTACTGCTTTGTTGAACATTCCTTTTATTCCATCTATATAGGAATATATATTGGTCAGCTAACTGCTGGCCTGGCATGGCTCATAACCTCCAGAAGTTAAAATTTGCTGTCTGGAATGCAGTGCTCCCTTCAGAAGGGTTACCCAAAGGCTGATACAGTGATAACCATGGTTGTTGATGCTTGAGATGCTGTCCTCAACCCTAGAGTAGATTTTATACATTTATTATGCAATTCTTTTTGTTCTGCTAGAATGAACCTCTGCCCCAGGCCCCAGTTGCCAAGAAGCCAACTCAGGCTGTTAAGCCAACTCCAGTTCCATCTGCTGCAGCTCAGGAGCGCTCTCCTGAGCGCCTGAAACGAGCTGCAACATCCTCCACCCCCGACAAGGCAGAGTCAACAGATCAGCTCCCTCCAGCTGGTAAGTGAAGGGATCACCATTCCCAGTGTTCCACAAGTAAGTGGTTTGCTCTAGTTTGGTGAAGACTTTATTTATCATTATAGTTTAGGTGTAAGCCTGCGAACGCGTGTCACAGATTTCCTCTGCCACTGAGGAAATCTATGACATACTGAGGAGCCTCAGTATGTGTGTGCTGGAGGGCAGACACAGACCAGCCATGTAGCTTTATTTCACAGAGACAGCATGTATAATTATAAGGCTGATTAGGTTTTTAATTAATTGTGATGTAACAAGTGTATCGATTCATAGTGTTTAACTCTGCTCACAGCTGAACTCTCTGTATACTCTCATTAAAGGGGATGGGTTGCCAGTGTGAATTATTCATTGATCTAGTGGAGCTCCCTACATCAGACAGAGTTCTCTGCCTGGTGCTTCACCCCAAAGATCTCAGGCTGACAGTTCAGGCAGGGCTTCATGAATCTCTACTCTTCCCTTGCTAAGGTCACTGAGCAGTTGTGTGTACAAGATGAGTTGTGCAGATAGTAAGGGGCAGCCACCACCTCACGTTGTGCTTTGGGCACATACAGGCAGGGCTCAGCTCTTGCTGATGCCTTGGCTGTAGTCCCATCCTCCTTCCCTTCTGCCCTGGGTATGAAGTAGAACTGCCTGACTGGTTGATTCACTAACCTGGTACAACGTAAAGCACTCTTACTGGTGTGGGTGTCCTTGCTGTTTCAGCAAGGAAAGAGACTCAAGCATTAGTAAGAAACTAAGAGAACAAGGGACTGCAAAGAAGCAGAGGTGATATGTTTGAGGGGGCCTGCATATTGCTTCATCGGGTTCTTTTCTGACAGATCAGGGGAGAGGAAGGAAATTACTCCAGAGATTGCTCATAATATTTGCTGGTTTTTAGAAGTTAACATGGAGAGCTGAAAGTTTGGATTCAGCGTCTCCCTTGGGCCAAACACCTGTGATGGAGTCTGTCTCAGGCCTGCAAATTAGGGGCTGTAATAACTCTTGTGACACTTTTGAAGTGCTGTGAGGTTGTTTTGATGAAAGACGCTGTTCTAGAAGGACACTTGTTACTTGTTTTCAATGCTTGAAATTGAAAGAAAGGGTTGAGTGCAGTAAGCAAATATCCCAGTTTAACATCTTTTGATCTTTTCCTGGCTGTAAACTAAACGTGTCAGGGGCATCAGCAATGTCAGATGAGTGTTTCTGTCCAACTGTTTTTCAGTTAGGGAACAGCTGGAATTCCTAGAGAACAGGAAGAAGCAGTACCTGAAGGCAGCCATCAAAGCAAAGAGGGAAAACAACCTTGAACAGGCGAAGACGTATCTCAGAACAGCAAAGGGCCTTGACCTAAAGATTGAGCAGGCAAAATCTGGCAAAACTGTTGATATTTCCAAGGTTAGTAGGACTGTTAATATTCTGCTGTGTTTCATATTCTTGGATGTCTAAGTGCTTACTTTTTCCTATAAGGGCTCTGAAATGTGGTGTTCTTGTGTTGCAGCTCCCATCACCTCCTACAGATGATGAGGGTGATTTTATCTTTGTACACCATGAAGATGTCAGGCTGTCTCAGAAAGCAGATGAAGTTTATGCACAGCTTGTAAAATTGCTGAAGGACCAACACGAGGTGACCATTTTATATTTTTTAGAAATGTTCTGGAGTTTCTTTTGTACATTTCTTTTGGGGTTTATTAATATTATAATCCTATCATTGTTCCAGTGGGGTCTTCTTTTTTTCTTTTGTAATACTTTTGATATTGCATAAAATGGAGGATTTTCAGAGTTGAATTCTGTGGCTAGTTGAAACCAGAAGGTTTCCTTGAAGGCTTGAGACTAACAAAGAAAAGAACTTTTTTTCCCCTTTTTCCCTTTTCCTTCCTTCCGAACTTTCTTTCAAACTTTCTTTCCAACTTGCTTTCTTTTTTTCTTACCTTCCTTCCTCCCTTCTTTCCCCCTTCCTTCCTTTTATTCTTTCTTTAATAAAAAAAAGAATTTTCCAAACTGGAAACTTTTCTTTTTCTTTCTTTCTTTTCAAAACTTTCTAAACTGCTAAATATGAGCACTCAAATTGGAAAATATTACCTGAATATACTAGGTCTAAGGTGAAGCTTATATCTACAAATCAGGTGATTAAAAAGTAATAGGGAGAACAGCTCTAAGAAATGCTGGGCCTTGGACATGAGGAATGGGGAGGTGAATATTCTTGAGTGACTCGGGAAAATGCCTGGTGTTCATTAAATTAGGTTGGCATCAACCTCAGAGCTGTGCCTCATGAATCTGTGTAAGGATCCCTGAGTGAATCTCTTTGGTTCTCTTTGTGTTGACAGAGGTGTTTGCAGTACTCCAAGCAATTCATGCATCTGGGAAACGTTGCAGAAACAACTCGGTAAGAGCCAGTGCTGCTCTCAATCATCCCCCAGAGCAGTTCCTTCAGGTCTGAGTCTGCCTGACCCCCTGAAGGTATTGGGGTTTGAGTTGCTAAGTTTATACTTGCGTGAAAAGGTTGGGACTGTGATTTCTGCATCTCCACATTGCTCTCAGTCCTGGCTGAGGGTTACTCTGTGCTCTGTTTGATTTCCAGCATGTGTGGGTTTTTTACTGGGTTTTTTTTTTGCCTTTTTCTATAGGTTTGAGAAACTGGCACAAGGTTGTAAAAAGGATATGGAGATCCTACAGCTTGCACGAGCACAAGGAATGGATCCGCCAAGCCATCACTTTGAGGAAAGAACCTTTAAAATGATAAGGTGTGGGGAAAAAAAAAAAAAAATTCTCAGGCAGGCTTGAATGACTTTCCTGGTTTTTTGCCCTTGTTTAGGGAGTCCTGGGCTTCAGCAGGCTTGGGTGGCATCCAGGATTAGGCTCAGCATTCCCGAAAGGATACTCTCATCAACTTATATACAAAGAAGTTGTTCTCTAATTTCTCTTGCTGATTCTTTCGTTTTCAAAGTGCTTCCATTACCTTAGATTCTGTTTCTTCAGCCATTCCTCCTTCCTCCTGTGCTTCTCCCTCAATCCTGTTGCCTCCTGGGCTTTGTTCTGGCCTCAGAGATATTTTTAGCTTTGTTTGTGCTCTTTCCTTTTTCTGCTGTATTTTGTGGAGATGGTCTCTGTAGGAGTGCACTGTTGAAAAAGCTCTGACAAATAGCCGTGGCATCCTGGTCTGGCAGTGGATCAGGTGATGATGGAGTGAATGTGCTTTTTTGTCTTTCTCTTTTCACAGGATTTTTTCTGATCTCAACAGTACAGAAATGCACCTTCTTATTGTCAGGGGGATAAACCTACCAGCCCCACCAGGTGTGTACTCAAAAGGGCATCTGGGCTTTTTCCTCTGAGTAGGTAAGGAAAGGAAATGGGGAATGAAGTTTCTGTATCTTGAAGACCACTTTAGGAGCCAGCACTCGTTAAAACAAAGCAACCACGTTTTGGCCTCGTGCCCCCCCAAAACCTTTAAAACAGTATTTTAAGAAAAGCAGACAGGTAAATAAAGAGAATCTGGGTTCCATCTGGACAGAGAGAAGAACTTAAATTTTTTTCTGCGTTCCCTCATATTTGGGTGTTAGTTCAGGTTTCGTTTTTACCTCATTTTTTGTTACAAGTGCCTGCCTCCGAGTTGCACCACTTGGGTGTATTTTGACCTTTCTGCCACTGTTACTGCTTTTAGCCCCTTGTTCCTGGGAGCTTGTAAACCATCTGTGCCAGACTTAGACTAACAACATAAAAATCCCCAGGTGTTTTCCTTTGGATGCCAACTTTCCTTGGATTTTGGTTTGATGGATGGGTTTTTCAGTTGTCAAGAGGCAGGTCGTGAGCCCTACTGTAAAACAGTTGGGTGCTCTTGAGAATCCTGCTCGACATGACAGATGCAGTGACAATGTCTGTACTGGCTGTTTGGATTGGCTGGTTGTTGTCTCACCCAGGTGTGTCACCAAGAGATTTGGATGCATTTGTGAAGTTTGAATTTCAGTACCCGAGTGCGGTGAGTGTGTCGTGGTTCTTCTGCCCTTCAGTCTGTCCCCCCTGCCACTGCATGAGCTTGTGAGGGCTCCAATGGAAGGGAGAACTCTTTCTGGACATCCTGCCTAGATCTGCTTTTAGAGCAGATTTATTTTTCTGACAAACAGACCTGCTGAGCACGTTGGCTGCGGGTTTGGGCTTTTCAGCTTTCTCTTGATGCTCTCCACACCTTACCCTTGGCAGGGTGGTGTCTGCAGGTTCTGTGTCTGCACCACAGTCAGTGCTAAGCCATGCCCACCTCTCCCCTCTGAAGGCACAATCAGGCTCTTTCCAATGCTGGCAAAATGTGTCAAAGTTGATTTCTTTCAGGGCACACAAAGTTGTTGCCAAGGGCCACCTTAAATGTGATCTCCCTAAGTCCTGTCCTGTTAAAAAGCCAATCTTTCATTGCATTTGAGCCTCTCTTACAATTGTAGAAATGGATTGAAAAGGGGTAATCTTAGTCATCAAATAAATGGTGATCTAATTAGCTAAATAAATAAATATGCATACCTGGAAAAAGGACTTGGACCATGCAAGTTTCTCACCTGTACTAATTAACACTTGTGTGTATGTGCATGTATGTATGTGTATATATAAAAAATATGTATACACATATGTATTACTTCTTTCCTTGGAATTCCCCATTGTCATCCTGTTCCTCTCACCTTTAAAAGCAGTCTCTGGTCTAAAAAATGTTCAAACCTTAGAGCTAGAAGGGCTTCTGAGGAGGGACTGACTGGTCTCTTACTGTCAGTAGGAGGCCTGGGGCTTTGCTGCTCTCTGTGTAGGGCAAAACCAGACCTTGCTCTTGCAGGACTAATGCTTCTTTAGCCCTAGCAGAGTGCAGAGCCTAGATTTCTGTCTCCCAATAAATTCTGCAGTAATTCCACTAAAATGAATTCAGTTACCTGTGGGAAATTGGTGGTGGTCAGACCAGGTTTGTATTTAGATTTGACTGACACAAGGCCTTAATGAAGGAATAACTCAATTAGGATGGCTGAAACCAGAACTGGTCTGGTTATACGAATAATTTTCTGAGGAATGAGTAGGAATCAGCATGGTTCCTTTTAATCTATTTTCCTTTGTTTAAAGAAAAACCGGATCTCTACTCTTTAGCCAGCAGTCAAATAAATATACCACCTTTCTCCTTTATAGCTGAAATCAGTTTTGCAAAGTAGCTGCAATAATTAGGCCACATTGTCCTTGTTCATTCCCCAGAGATTTAGTTTGTACTCCACTTTAGGTTAAAAGTTAATTCATTTTGGTGGCAGATTGATTGTCAGGGAAAATAATAGTAGGGCAATTCCCTGAATGATTTGTGATGAATTCCTTGTGCAGCTTATTATTCCAGCTAATGCAGGAGGAACAGAATTACTGTGTCGTGGAAGGGGCACAGTTTGTCATGGAGTTTAACAGCCCCAGTCAGTAACTTTATGATGATTGGATTGAATTGACTGTGACTGTGTAGCTTATCTATGGCTCCCATATTTAATGGAATGTTTTGGCTTATTCTCTCTCCCTGTTACCACAGTGAAATCCAAGTATTTTAGTCTTGAATATACCATGACTCTTCTTACTTAGATAACCCCTAAAACCTTATGTTTCTGGTGTAGGCATAAAACAGAGCTGGCACTAAAAATGGTCACTAGTCTGTTTTCAAACAATACCTGGCAGTTTTATGTAATGTCTGTCTCTTTTTTTGATAGGAACAACCTCAAAAGAGTAAAACACCTGTAATTAACAATAACAATTGTCCAGGTGAGTCCTTTTTTTCTGGAACAGCAGGAAAAATGTTGCACTTTGGGAATCCCTGGACAGTACAAGCTGATGTCAGATTGTGAACCAGGCCCAAGATTCTCCCACAACCCTTTTTCTTGTTTCTTATGAAAGGGTTTGTTGGAGGGTAAAGTTCAGCTGCAATGGCAATTTCTTCCCCCCCATCCCAGTATTGGTGGTAGCAATTATGTCATGAACTAAACCAGTATTAATTTACATTGTCTAAAACACCCCTTCCCGATCATTCCAGCCTAATTCTGCTTTTTCTTTAATAATTTGCACCGTTTTTCTTAGCCACAAACACTGTTTACTTGCTGAAAGACTCTCTGGGTTTAGCTCTCCAGTACCTTGCTGTCAGCTCACAATGGTTTGGTTTCTGTAAGGGGAGGTGACGTGACCTGTGCTGCAGGGACACAGCCTGTGACGCGCTGAGGAGGAGTTCCTGTGGCTCTGAGGTGTCTCACACGTGGGCCAAACGGAGCTAACAGAGCTCTGAGTAGGTGCATGGAATAGAGCACTGCACAGCATCTGACTCAGCTTTCTTTCCCTTTCCTTTCTTCCACTTGCAGAGTACAACCAGCTGTTCAAGCTGAACATCAACCGGAACCACCGAGGCTTCCGACGCGCAATTCGCTCCAAAGGAATCAAATTTGAAGTGTTCCACAAAGGGTGAGTCCACAGTTTGCTTCTCTGCTAACAGCTGGAAACAGTGTTGGAGCTGAAGTTTATGAAGCACAGTCTCTAAGCCAGGACTAAAGAGGTGTCTGGTACTCACGTCTGAGAGCTTTCAGAACGTGCCTGAGCTCTGTAGCTTTCCCCTGTGGGGGTGAAGAAAGGCACAAATTCACTGAAGCTGATTCAGATCAGTTGAGGATTGTTGTGTTAAAAGGAGTTGGTGAGACTGAGAAAGCAGTGATTTACTTCAGATTGTTTTGAATCTTACCCAGTCATCGGGACTAGAATATTAAAATATTCAGTGGAAAACGGTGGAATAATGAAGTAAAGTGGCAGCAAAATAAAAACAGCAGGAAAGCAGGTGACAGATGATGGCAGAACTCAAGTTATGTTTTTGTAGTTTCACTCACTGGATCTTGCAATACTTCCTGAGCACTGCTGGCAGCTGCCTTGAGAGAGACACACTCCCCTCATCTCAGAGAGCACGATCTCAGGATGAATGTTAACAGTGTTTGGGGAGATCATCCCCAGTCCAGGCTCCTAACCGAGTTACTCAGAATAGGAGTGGCCTGTATTCCCTCAGCCCTGGGTTGGTTGTGATCCAGGACTGTGATGGGATGCCAGATAAGCTGCTTTTTGTCTGGTGGTTCTTTGTCCTATTCCTTGTTGCTATTACTGAGCTGTGCAGAAATTGTCCATAGGTTTTCCGAGATGGTTTTCAAGTTGCAGATGTTTCAGTTTGTGACCTGAAGTCCCACTGTTTTACTCTGGATCATCCATTGGCATCGCTGTTGAAGCAAAAGTTGATTTTCTTTCTCTTGCTGTCAATCCTGACTGTTCCACTGCTCTGGTTCAAGATCCCCCCTCTTTTGCACAGAGCTGTGAAGTGTTTACATTTGCTTAAAATGAGATTTTCATCACCTTTTCCCAGCCATCTCCTTGGGAGAGAGGATGAAGTGATCCAGGCTCTCTTCTAAAGACTGTCTGCTCCCTGTCTTTTCTGAGACTACAAACCAATAATACTTTCAGAAATGCTTTTGTGGATGTTGTAGCTTTGGGGTCTCTGATAGCTCTTGGACTATCTCAGTGAGCAAAGGAGACTTGTTTCAGGTCATATATATTAAACTTCAGTTTAACAGCACTTTTAAGTAAAAACCCAGCAATGTATTTTTCCAAAGGAAAAGTCTCTTCTTGAGCCTCTCCTAAAAGCTTCTGAAGATGAAAGGGGATTTCCCCAGAGCTGTTTCTAAAGCCATAGCCTAGAGCAAGTTCTCAGTCTTCACAGCAAGCCCCTGGAACTGAGCAGGGATGAACCAGTCTTTATTGTTTCTTGAGTTATAAAACGGAAAAATGCTTTTAAAAATTCAGCAAGGATTGCTGATTTTCTGAAGTTTATGAGAAAAGTGTCCCACATGCTGCAGTACAATTACATAATCCTTCATTTTAAGGAATGCTTGGGAAATGAAGGAAGTATTCCAACATGTGAGCTAAGAAATTCTGAGATTCCCTAAATGATTCTGTGAGTCTGCTGTGGCCTCATAGATGGAGAATCTTGTTGCCACTGGTGATGTGATCAGGGGGCTCCATTAATCATCTTTGAGTTTCCATTGCTTATGTCAAGTCTTGCTTGATAATATCTTAGTATCTCTTAATGCTAATAGGAAGAAGGGTGGATATTTTAGGGTGGTGGGGGATGGGGTTTTTATGTTTGTTGGTTTGGTTGCTTGCTTTTTGCAAAATAGAGTGGGTAAAAAAGGAAGTTTCTGAAATCTTGGGTAATTTCCAACAGAGCAGTTGTGGTCAAATCATCTTTTTAACTCAACTCTAGAGTTTAGTTGTTTATCAGACCTTATAGAGACTGGTTCAGGGAGATGGTTGGGTGCAGGCAAAGAAATGCTGTGCTGAACACTTCTGTGGAATTAGGCTGATCTAGTCTTGGCTGTTGGCTTTTGGAGGAGGTTGTCTGCATAGGGGTTGTAACACCTGTCTCTGTTTGGGTAAGGATTGACTTAGTGCTGATTAAACTGTTCAACAGAAGTGACTACAGCAAGGAGAAGTTGCTTGTTTCCCTCGCAGGATAAAAATGTTTCTGTGTCTTAACTCCAGCAGACTGGAAATTCTAAAATTATCGTCTTTGACTGTTAAACTACCAGTATATAGGTGAATCAAAACAGTAACTGAAATGCTCTTACTTGCTGAAATTGTTTTGATTTATCGAGATGAGACGGAATGATTCATGTGACTTTTTCCTAAAAGTAGTTTGCCAAAAGCAGCAGGTGCCCGTGAAATGTTTGTTTTGCCGGGAGATGCAACTTCCTTGGGAATTCCTTCAGCCTGTTCTGTTGAACAGCCCCAAGCAGAGGCTGGCCCTGTCCTGGCCCTTGGCATCTCCTTCCCTGTCACCCTGGGCAGGGACAGAAGCTGCTGCCACTCCAAGTGCTGATTTAGTTGATTGTTCTTCTTCACTGCTGTCCTCGTCTTTACCTCGATTGCAAAAGAATAATTGTACTTTCTTATCTTGTTCCCTCCAGTCTGGTTTGTCAGGGTTTGCCTCCGGCACTGTGGTGTGCAGGGTGCCAGGAGCACGTTCTGACCAGCCCTCTCTGCATGTGGGGATGGAGCAAATAGTGGTGACCTCGGGGCTTGTTTTCTCTTTCACGTTCCAGCAATCCTTACTCCTTCACTTCTTTGGCACAGGTCCTTTTTCAGAAGTGACAAACACGTGGGGACGGCACACTTGAAGCTGGACAAGCTGGAGTCAGAATGTGAAGTCAGAGAGATCATTGAGGTACTTTTTTGAGGATGAGGTGTGTTCTTCTGCTTAGTGTTTAAACCCAAAGGGGAAATGAGTGTTTGCATCGCATAAACGTGCGAGTGCAGCCAAGTTTTGTATCAGGTGAATTTGAGAACCTGCCTGGGTTGTGGGGGACCTGCTCTGCTGAGTTCCAGTCCAAGGAGGTGCTTGGCTGTGACACTCCCAGCACTGCAGTCACCTGCAGGGATCTCTGTCACCCTCGGGCCATGGGCAAATACAGTCACAGCTTCCTGAGGCTCTATAGTTCACCATTACAATCCCTCTTTGTCCTAACTGCTCTTCTTTGTGTGGTTATTTCAGATTTTTGATGGCAGAAAGCCGACTGGAGGGAAACTGGAGGTAAAAGTGAGACTCAGGGAGCCCCTCAGTGGTCAAGATCTTCAAACAGTTACAGAAAATTGGCTGGTCCTTGAACGTTAGTTCTGTCTGAGGTACGAACGCTGCCTCCACAGGGGCTCTGGGCAGGACTTGACCAGGCTACAGATAAACTCTGCTTGAATAATGTCTTTTGTTGGCATTGACCTAATTACACAGCTCTGGCTTCAGTAGCATTCCTCTTTATATTTGTGGTGGGGATTTGACATATTTTCATAAATGAGGTTATAGAATTTCTGATTAGTTTGTATCTCAGAGATGCTGTTTCCACAATCACTTGAATTACAGGGACAGCTCCTCGTGTCACCTTTACTAAGAATACTATTTAGAATATAAGTGATAAGTAATCCATCTTCCTTTGCTTGATCTCCTGAAGCCTCTGTGCTCCCTCTTCCTTAGCATATGGTTTCACTTTACATTTTTAAATGGCAGTTAAGCAACTACTCATCAGCTTCAGAGTGACATCCCCTGTTTGGAAGCAAATGGTGTCAGATTGTAGAAACGGAGGTCTCATTTCAGTACAGGAGTCACCATTTGGCCATCAAAAGGCCTGTTTTAGTGGTTTCCTCCCAAGAGGAGGAGGTCAGGAGGTCCCATGAGCTCCAGTCAGGCTGAGGGACACATTTGATGGCCATACCTGAAATAACAACTTGGCCTCGTGCCCAAGCATTTTCCATCACTGGAGCTTAATAATTTTGCTCCATTGATTTTTCTCGTTGACATCCAGAACCTTCACGTCAGCATTTTTCATATAATGTCTCCTTGAACTGTGAACATCTGTTCTGTACTGCAGCAAGGAATTCTGATGGGTTTGTTTGTGTTGTTTTCCCCAGATCCATGGGAATGATGGAAGTCGTGGGCTGAGCGAAGGCAGGAAGATGCTGCTAAGCTGCAAGCACCAAAGATGTTAAATGAATGCACTACTGAACCTAATGTCTATTTTGATAACAGCCATAGTGCTTATTAATAACTCCAAGGCAAACGGGAGGCTCTGGGAACGCGCTGCTGCAGGGCTTGGGACCGGTCTACCCAAAATAGACAGAATTGCCTTAATGTGGGACTACTGATGTAGCACCAGGACGAATGTTACATTAACTATGCAGAGTGCTGTGGGAAAGGTTTAGCCCCTGAAAAATTCCCTGAGGCAGTGCTAGAGCTTTTTGGTTAAGTCACAGGTAAGACCTTTACCAGAATTCCTTTTCCCCCGTGTCTGAGCAGCCGGCGTGGTTCAGTGAACAGTCTGCTACTGCTTTTTCTGTCTTCTCCTATCCAGGCCTATTGGGGTTGGGGTCTTTGTTTTGTTTCCTAAACCAGAGGAGAGCTCTCAGGCAGCAGTTCAGGGGTGCCAGTCCCTGCTCTGTGCAGCCCTTGGCACGTGAGGTTCCAAAGGCTGTCCCTTTCTGAAGGAAAGGCCCCAGGGCTCCTCAGCAGGTCGGTGTTTACAGAGCTCTGCTTTTGTTCTGGCTCCCAGTTGTGTGCTGTGCTTGCTGCACTGCTTGTCCAGCGCAGAAAGGTACTGTGCCTTCATCCTTTATGGTGTTGGGGTTTTAATTTTAAAAAGAAAGAAGTACACTAGACTCTGCTGCTTCCCAAATGTTCCTTGTATTTTTACAAAAAATAGGCTTTTACAATTCTTCCAGGTGATGGGGAAAATAGTCTCACTTTGTCCTTTAAGAAAACTGGATCCTGACTTATTTTCAGGAATGCTTTTTGATCAGCAGCATACAAGAAAGGGTACTAAATTTGTTTGTGTTTTTAAATCTCAGTGAGCTAACAGAAACCAGGGATCTCCAAGGGGAGGATGTGCCTGTGCCAGGGATGGGCAGGTTGGGAGATAGAACAGAGTTCAGACAGGCCAGGTAGCTCTGCCTCTGTCTTCCTAAGCAGATGAAGACAATACAGTGTTTAGTTTTTAATTTCAATAAATTTAATATACAAAACTACATGTTGAAAATAAAAATATAATATGCAGTTTTTTGCAGTGTTAACTAACTGAATTTTAAAAGTACATTTTTTTTCTAAACAAGTACTCATTTCTTAACAACATGGTAATTAAGGTCATTTCAAAGGCTATGGTTGAAGCAAACATGTCAGTCACCAGTTGATAGTGTTTTGCACAAACAGAATCCAAACCTAAAAGACTTCTGGGGCAAAGGAAGAGAAGATAAACATTTTTCACCTCTTTTACTGCATTATTAAGCGTAACAATGCAACTAAAGTAACTGGAAAGCTGCTGCTGTGGCAAAGCTGGAGTGCAGGCTCTAGGAGGAAGATTATTACCGAGTTTCTGGAATGCTCTTCCAGCTGTGGAACCGTGCCTGCACCGTGTCGTGCCAAGCTCTGTCCAGAGCGTGCAGAACCAGGGTGCACAGGGGGAGCAAGTGGCCTCAGTCCAGCTGGGCTGCACAGGCAGGAGCAGGGGCTGGGTCACAGCTCCTGCCTTGGCCAGCAGGAGCCACTACATGAGCTGCTTTAAGTCACCCACCCTCCCCCGAATGCCAGAGGTAAGGCTTCACTTGGATCTGACACTCTTTAAAGTGTGCTAGTGTGCTCCCCTCTTGTTGGCCAGCTTTTGTTTGCGGAGTTGGCCCCAGTTCCCTGGCCTGTCTTCTCCGGGCTGGGTGGTGCCAGCTGTGATTTGGAACATCAGATTTGTCATACTTTGTTTTTTGAAAAGCAGCAGCCATTTATTTATTCCTAAGTGCACTCTGTGAGATGCTGGGCTCCCTTTCTATAAAATGTATCACTCTGTGCAGTTACCTTTCCCTTGCCCAGCCAACGGGGTTGATTTGGTTAAAAACCAGAGCCTCAGTCTCGGGGGGGCCTGGTTCCCCTTTCTCTTTGCAAGGCCACTGGTGTTACTCTGTCACAGCTCAGCCCAGCCAGATGCTGCTGCTGCTTCCCCCAGAAGGGAGGGCAGTAAGGAACGTCTGACATTGTTCACCATAAATTAGCACCTCTCTTCCCTCATTAATTCCTTCTAGACAGGAGGAGAAACCTTCACCCCTCTTCTGGGAGGAACTCAAAAGAGCTGCTTTGCATGAGTGGCTAAACAAACCAAACCCCTTCTCCTGCTTACAGCTCTTACCACTGGTTAGCAGCTTTCCACGGAGACAGTAAGAACATGGAACCACATTTCCTCTGGCTGATGCTCAATTCCAGCTTCTTAACGCCCTGGCAGACACGAGCAGCTGCTCTCCTTACCAAAGCCCTCTCAGGTGAGACCAAGAGCACTGGGCCGAGTGCACGTGTTCAGAACTGACCACAAAGCCTTTTTCAGCAGAACATGCAGGAACAGCCACTCTACACTGGTATCACAGGTAAGCTCGGACATGGGGCTGCAATATGAAGTGCAAGCTGGCTTGGGTTACATGACACTGGCATTACACTACAGCAAACAGCAGGGAGGGGACAGAGCTGCCCTGGGTGGGACTCGTCTCTAAAAAGCAGGACCTACTGGGAACAAGGAACAAGATGGAACTTCAGGGCTGATCTTTCCTCTGCTTCAGACAGATTTGTAAACAAAGTAAAGAATAGCAGAGTTGTTGCAGGAGATCACAGAAACGTGCCCAAGTGACAGACTCTTGTGGTAAATAGAGGAGAAAAGGAAACTAGCCTATTACACACATACAACTGCAGTTTAGTAACTTTCAGAGAGATGCCTGTCCTCCTCTGACACACAGACAAAGAGGGTTATGGCTAGGGGATCTTCCTATCTCACAAGGGCTTCTCCAAACGTATTTCAACCAATAATCTGGTCAAAATAATGTAAACATGACTTTTTAATGTCTACAGAATAACCACAAATGGTATTAGGATGAGGTCAGAATGGAGGTCTTGATTGTTGTTTCTTACATGTCCATCTACAGACAGTACAAGGTTGGAATTTCACTTTTTATTTACGCCCCAGTGATCTTTGCACCCTTTGAGCATTGAGAGTACATGACTGTAAGTCTTTAAACATGAGCATTTTTCTAAACAGTAACAGAAGTGGATAAGCTGTAAGGATAGCATAGCCATGTTGTAGTATAGAAGCTGCCCTGATCCTCTGGTTGTTGACAATGCATAGAAGATTTAGAATTATGGAACAACTGTCCCACCCCCCTCCCCCCCCTTCCCCCAATAGTGTTAACAAAAGCTTAATTTTCCTGTTTTAAAGTGCAAATGATTCAGATACAACTGCTGCTGGAACAGGTCTGAACAGAAAATGAAGTCCTCTTATGAGATGTTTTCCAGAATATAAAAGATGAGCTCCATTATGACTGGCCCCTCACTCAACTGACAGGCCCCTCCATGAATCACTGGCACTAAGGCACTGTCCAGGTCATTCATGTATTGAGAGGGCAGTGGCTGTCCATTGCTCCCAGCTTGATAACCAACCTAAAAAATACAAAGAGTGAGGTTTAAGAACAGGACACGAGGCTGTGAGTCATGGGGCAGGAAGGGAGGAGGAGCTGTGGCATCTCTCAGGCAAGTCAGGAACTTGAACTGGATCGAGCAGCTTTTCCACTTGTCCTTGTGCTTCTTGGTGTTCCCAGTGGCTGCCTGAGCAAAAGGAGTCTTTTTTTTCCTCCTGTTTTCTCAAAGCAGCTCCTTGGGATGAGCAGGACCCTCACACATCAATAATTGCTGGCAAAAAGGCCAACTAAGAGTCTTCTCTGAACACAGAGCAGGTGCTGCTCGTGCCATATGGGGGCCAAGCCTGTGTTAATTCAGGCTGGGCATTGGCTCTAAGAGATGTCCCAAAACACCAAACAACAGCCAGCACCACCCAATCAGCATCTGCTACCAGTACTTCTTCAGCATTCTCCTGCTTGAAGTGGTGTGTTCCTGTTCTGGGGGATGAACATGAGAACAACCCCCAGCTAAACCCAAACGAGTGGAGACTTACTTGGTCCGAGTCCAGTGTAACACGCAGACCCAGCTTAGTCATTCCATCTTCTTTCAGCAGTTTCAGATGAGGACACAGAGCCAGGCAGAAAGCTTTTGCCACATTTTCAGTCAGTCTGCTGTGATCAGCTGGGTCACTCAGACCGTTGTGTTGTTCATCGTTTTCCAGAAAAAACACCTGAAGGGAAGAGTCAACACAAGACATAACACACTTGGCTTTTCTAGAAAATTCGGGTTGGATGTCATGTAAAGTTTTACTAATGAAGATTTAAGAAGTAACTGTTCAGGGAAGCCCAGCAAAAACTTCTGAAGACAAGTCACCTTAGGGAGGGGAAAAAAAAAATCTTCAGAAGAAAGATTTAAATTTAATAGTCCTCTGAAACCTCTTAGATCTAGTCAAAAGACTTGCTATGGTCAAAAGACTCACTATATATTGCACATGGCTTTAATAAAAACCTGCTTTTAAACAGATGCTTAGTTCAGAAAAATTACACTTTTAATACAAGCCCAAAAATAGCAAAAATGCTATTTTTGTCATTAAACTTGTTTCTTTTGAGCCCAAGTGACCTGGAATAAAAGGGCACACGAGTGCTGCAGAGTAAGGAACTTGGTTCCTCCTCAGCAGGCGAAGTGAAACACTTAAAGAAATATTTTGACATCAGCATTTGTGTGCTGGCAGAGTCACAGGCAACATCAACCATGCAAGCAGTTTCTCACTGATTTATGCCACAGCACTTGAACGTGCAACAATATTAGAGAAAGTGCCTCGAAATACCATTTCTGAAAAACAAATGATTTTAAGATTTGTCTCGGTGTGGAAAGGCAGCTTTGAACCCAGCTGTTGCTGTGTGTAACACAGCAGGTGGTGGTGTGTTCCCCCACGCTGCACACCCCGATGTGAGCGGCAGGATGTTCCATCCCGCAGGATGCCACCCTGCAGCGCCCTGCGCAGGCAGGAAGGGCACCACAGGCTCGTGGGGAGCACGTGCTGCTCTCCTGTGTGACTGGGGCAGCAGCTGGACACAGCCCAGCCCAGCCAGGCTGACGGACTCACCTCTGTCCACCGGATGACCTTCCCATTGGCCTTGTACTCGGAGCCGTGGAATATCTTCACGCTGGTTATAGATTCCATGGATTTGCCATCAATAGGGCTCACAACGCTGCAAAAGGGAGGGAGGAGGGTGAGCTCTGACTCAGCATGAGACCTGAGCTGGACAGAGCCTTCTGCAGAAGAGAATGACCTTGGAATAGGAGGGCGGGTCCTGGAAGGAGTCACATGCGCAACGCAGGTGCAGGAAGGACCTTCCTGAAGGTTTTCAACAAAGCTCTCCAGCAGAGCTGAGACCCTGTAAGGTTCTGACAGGGTAACGAGGCATTTCATAGAGGCTGGATTTTTGCTCATTTCTGAACTCAGTGTAGGCCATCAATACCTGAACCTAAGATTGATCTGGAGGAGCCTGAAACTACAGAAATGTCCTTCTTTCTAGGTGCTGAGTCCTGAAATATGGAATCTATCACAACAGCACTTTACTGCCATAAATACTTCAGCTGCCAAATCCACCTTCCTTTTGGCTTGACTATCAAGTGTCCAAAGATACCCTTGATGTTCAGCAATTTTGTTTCCAGCTCCACTTAATGCAAACTAAGCACCAGCAGAGCTAAGTGACCACTGTGTGCAGGGTTCAGCGCTGAGTTGGAGACAAATTAGTGGTTTCCAATAACTGGATATTGGCAATGCCAAAAAAAATCAATAGCATTGCCAATTTTCTAAATTGATGCCCCAAAGCTCTGGTATCTCAATTCCATTTTCATTACAATTAATTGCATTTTATCATTCAAAATAGCGGCACAGATTTTAAATTCTTATTGATTTGAAGACCTGTGTGCCTTACAGATCAATTAAAAATTTTAACAGGCACCCATGTCAAGCTCCTCTACTTACCCCTTATTAAAGTTTTTATCATCTTCTACCCACTGAATGTGAACATGTTCCTGAGGGTCTTCAGCATCTACTTTGCCACAGGTAATGGTGAAGTCTTTCATCTCTCTCAAGGCCTGTCTCAAAGAGTCCATGTTCTCAGCAGTTATCTGGACCATCACTCCATCTAGAGAACCAAGAAATCCTCATAAACCAAGATAAACCAAGCCAAACAGAGCCTATATAGGAAAAAATGAACATTGTTCCTCTGTTTGCAGCAGAGGCTAAATGTTCTTTTTAAGCCTCATGGGCAGCAGTGCCCCATAAATGCATTTCGGAATGCTCACATTCCTAAAACGCAAACTTGCTGAGTGCTGATGAGGGAAAACACAACAGTAAGAGAAGGTCAGCTCCCAGGTGGGGTCAGCTGTAGCCAAGTCGCTGTGAGTTTGCCTCACAACCTGACTCTAGGCCACCCTCAGAAGCCCCACGCTGACACCACTCCGTTCAGCCATCTCCTCTGCTGGCTCTGGAAGCAGCACTCCAGCAGTGACAGCGGTTGAGAAGGCAGTGCTTGCCTGACAGTGGCAAAAGATACAGAATTTGGATTCACAGAATTAACGTTGAAAAGACCTCCTAGACCATCCAGTCCACCCATTAACCCAGCACCACTTTGGGTCAATCTCAGTTCTGGCAATAATAACAGGAGTGAAACACTTCCCCTTGTAGAGCCGGGGTCCCCCTATGCCTCCGTCTTACCCTAAGCCCCAGTGAGACACAGGAAATGGAGCAATGGCCTGCACACTGTGGTGGCAGCGGGCTGCCTGTCAGCCCAGGGAGCCCACCCGTGGCTGCACTCAGAGCTGAGCCTGGAGCTGGGGCAGCACGAGGAGCTCCTGCTCGCCCAGGGGCTCTGCCAACTGCTCATGTGGGCACCTGGCATCCCTCACCACCGAGGCTGCACTGTGTCAGCTGCGTGCAGGACCTGACTGCACAGCTGGGCAGCTCAGCTCGCAGGCACTGACAGCTTCCAGCCAGAGCACCCCAGCAGCAGCTCCTTCTGTGATGCACCAAACCAAATCCCAGAGGGAGCAGCTCAGTGCTCTCCGCCTGTCCCGTTCCCATCTGCCCACACACAAGCACGTAAACAAGGTACACTCATACCCCTGCACGCTGCAGAGCTATTTGGTAGCCGAGGAAGTTTAGCAGGGCTTCATCTGCTGCTTGGTGGATCACACATTCCCTATTTCTTAGGCTCACAGTTTCCTCATTCAACCCAAACCAGTGAATCGATCACAGGCTCTCAAGCCAAGTATTTTGTATCTTACCCTCATTTGCTTGCCACCCCGTTTTGCAGCATCTGCACAAATTCCTCCTTGTTAAAGGGAACAGGGTGGTTTTTGCTAAGAAGCAGGATAGAGCTGAAATAGCAGCAAGACTCCAAGGCCCAAGGCATATGAGCAGAGAGAGCCCTGCTAGCTACAGAGCTGAGCTGGGCAAAGAGAGAAGTGTGTTTTAAGTAAGCAGTTCAGTTCTTACCTTCCACGATACTGGATTTGGCAAGGTAGCCTGAAGAGGATTTTAAAGCTCCACTGAACACAAAGAAGCTGGCACCAGTCACTGCAACAACAACAACAGGAGAGATTTAGTGAGGCTTTTGTCAAAGTAATGCCTTACCCAAGAACCAGGTATCAGCTCTACCAGCCAGAGAGGTGATTACCCTGAATCAGGACAAATGCTACTTGGAATTATGGTGTCTGTATTGCACATCATAAGATTAGATATGCAAAGGCAAATCCCCCAATTATTTTCTAAACTGGACAACAGTTTTTGTCTAAGCAAATGAATGCTTGCACTCTGCCTCTCCGTGCCCTCCCTACACACCTCTGAGTTTCAGAATTCCTAATTTTGGGTAACCAAGTACATGATTAACTTTTAAATGTTCCCACACAGCTGGCAGATTGTGAGTGAGCTGTTTATGGCTCACGCAGTAACACCAGTCCACCAGCCAGGCCACAGCTCAAAGCCACCTGCCTTAAAGTGAAATTATCTTCAATGACTAATAAGCATCGTGAAATTCCTGCTGGAATTCTCCCTTCTTGTCCCATAGGTGAAGTTAACAGAAGTCAGACAAGATCATCAGTGCTGAGTGACATTCTGTGCCAGTACACTTGCTGGAGTGACCAGTGATACTCACAAAACTCAGCCTCTGTCTTGTTCTCATTTGGAGCTCGTAAAATGTCTTTGCCAGAAATGTCCCCAAACCCACAACATTTAAATTCTCAGCACACAGCTGCTGCAGAGCCTTTCAGCCTACTGTAACAAAAATATACCCTGGAAATTAGATGGTCTAATTAAGGTGAAAATGAGAAGCTTCTTCAAGATGCATTATTAAAATGCTGCTGTGGTTAGTTATTCCTATTTAACTTTCTGTCCTACTGAATCTAGTCTTTCTTTCACATAATGTAAGTCAAGCACAGGCAACCAGAACCTCACCTGCACATCCAGTAATGCCAAAGCCAGCTCTCATTATTAATGGAGAGGTGTTGCCTAAGCCAGTTCCAGCAAAAAGCTGTCCAGTCAGCGATGCCAGCGGTCAGACTGATTTTCTCTAACAAAAACTGGGTGAAACCTGCCAAATCCACCTGCAGCCAATTCCCAGAGCCGGGACAGCAGCACAGGGGCCAAGCAGCCATGCAGAGCAGCAGAGCCAGGGCTCCCCTCACCTTTCCTGGGCTGGTTGTGGATGCTGATGGCCTGTGTCTGGTAGTTGCCGTCATCGTTCTGCACACACACCAGATGTGAGTCTGCCTTCTCGTTGAAACACGCTCCTCCTGCCAGCACGTGCTCGTTGGATTTGTTCATGGCTTTCATCATCTGCAAACACAAAGCTTTTGCATTTCCACCCAGTTCATCGAGTGCTTCTATAAATAGGTGGTTCTTGGAGCAGTTTAATCAGAAGCTTCTCAAGTTCTCATATTCCATGTCAGGTTTTAGCACTCAGAACCATAATCTGCTTTTGAGAAGAGGGTTCAGGTCTTTTACTGCCTGGATGCTTTAAAGTGCCATCTTTTGTGCAATTAAGATAAGTGGTATAAGGGATAGCTGAGCTACAGAAGTTGCAACAGCTGCTATCTCTACCTGGTTTTAAAAATACAGGAAAAAACATGAGAGAAAAACCCTGGGAGGAAATTCGCTTGTTTGCACAACTACAGTTGTTAATGACATAAATCATAAACCCCCTCCACAGTTCAGTGCCACGTGGGCTCTCAGAGCGGGGCCATTTCATCCTGTTCTGCCACATCCAGGACTAAAACTTCAGTGTCTCTGTGCTTCACCTGCATGAACTGGTGAAACTGCAATCAGTGTTTCCAATTCAAGACTTGAAAAAAATCCAAATTTTCTTTCTCTGCAAAGAAAGCCTCCAGAAAGCATCCAACAAAGTTTGTGACACATCTGCCCTTCAGCTCTGCTGACTATCATCTAACATACACCGAGTTACATGCCTTGATAAAACACCCTTGTAGATTATATAGTTTCTTTTCTTTCTGCCATTATTCCTCTTTGTGGATACTAAGACTCGGTGATTTTTGATACAAAAGAAAACTGAGGGAGTCACCCAACTCTAGAATTTGTTTCAAACACTAAAATGACATGTTTGGGTAAAAAAAAAAAAAAAAAAAAAAAAACAAATAANNNNAAAAAAAAAAAAAAGTCAAATTAAATTACACAAATCCCCCTGCAGTGAAAACCCAGAAAAATGTGGAATTATTTGACATCTCCTAACAGCACTCACACTCCCACCTCTGCTTCCTGGAGCTGATAAGCATGCAGGCTACACACATCACATTTGTCTCTCTCAGTCCGACGTAAAACCTTAATTATGGTGTCAGGAACATTAACTGATGCTCACTATTGACAAATGTGCACAGGTGTAATGTTTGGGGAGGAAACTTAATTAAGACTTTGCATCAGACAAATCAGACAGTCTCTTTCATTATCCAGTTGATATGTCAGGCTCCAGAAACTGGATTTTAGCTCCAGAACAGCCATGTTTGTGGAGCTCAGCAGTTATTTTCAGCACAAGAAACAACTAGATGTGGTAACTGTGCTTCCTTAGAGGGCAACTGATTAAGAAATTACAGCAAATTACCTTTGCTGAGGGACTAAAGAGGCAATTAGGGACCTCTAAGCTTTAAAATATTTAAACAATTTTGAAGACAAAAATATGTATTTAATAGAAAAACTATATACCAATGTGTAATTTGTTAATCACAGGCTGAATTCTCCCCATTTAATACATGCATTTCAAATTAGTTTTTCACTTTTAGATAGTGAAAACACGTGAATAAAAGTCCTTTCTAATTAAATAAAAGTAAAGGTCTTAGTATTTAATTCATCTTGAGATTGGCTCAGTTGGTTAGAGGAGGTTGATGGTAACACCACAGTCACGGGTTTGATCCCTGTATCAAAGGCCATTAAGAGTTGGACTCGATGATCCTTGTGGGTCCCTTCCAGCTCAGAATATTCTATGAATCTGTGAATCTTAATTCAAAGTAAACTCATGAAACACTCCTATTAATACAACTTTTCAAATGAATCACAAGCTACGAGCAATGTTAAGTAACAATTTCTCCATTTAAAAAGTTGAATCCTTGCATCATAGGGGGAAAAGAACCCGAGCACAACGCAGAGGTTCTGTGCATCCCTGACACAGGAATTCCCTCTCAGTCCTGCTCAGCCCATGTCTGGCACAAGTGGAGCTGACACCTTGCAAACACCAGGCACAGCTGCCACTGAACTGCATTGTCTGTGCCATTCCAGGCTGAATTCATTCAAACCTCACTGACCTCTTCCATTCTGGAACAACTGCATCAAAAATTAAAACACCTTTTAACAGATGCTTTATCTTCATCAATTTTATCTTTTTCAAACTTCATAAAAGAACAATTTTTTTTCAATGAATTTTTTTTCTCACTTACTTTACTCAAATGCTTCTTGCAGGGAAATTCCTTCTTGAGATAATGCTGCATTCTGCTCTGATCTTACAAGAACTTTTACAAATACCATTCTGCTCAGGAGGTTTGCTCTCACCCCAACTCTGACAGGTTTCAAACTACCAAATTATCCCCTTCTCTTCAGACAGAACACAAAATCAATCCCTTTCTCCACTGTTCCCTTTCATTACCGTTCAAATACCTCCTCCCCCAGCTTTCTCTAGTTAGCAGCACTAACACCTACAGATGCTGATTGATTTTCTCACACCAGAAATCAAGTACAAAATTTCGATGTTGAGGAACTTTTACATAAAATAATCAGCAATCCAACAAATACTACTAAATGCTTTGAGTGGGAGCACACAATACAAATGAGAAAAGCTAATGCATGTTTTCTTCCTAGTTTACCTCGAGTGCAAAGTTGGTCAACTTACTTGCCGAAATCAAACATATGACATTTTATGTAAACACTTCAAAAACCTGAAGAAAAACCATTTAAGAGTCTAATTAATACTAAATGGAACTGTATTCTTCCTGTGAAGCCAGGCTCATTCCCTTCCAAAAAGCGGTGTGCATCACACAGTTACTATTTGCTTTTGAGACATTTTTCCTCAAAAAAATGAGGAATCATCTGGTAGCGGTAGTGAATAAAATAAAAATTCCTCTAGATCTCAGGTACTCCAGTCACAAAGAAACTGTACACAAAGGTAGGTATAATAAGCATTACCTCATTATATCTGTTGCTAGGTATTTTGATGCTGGTTTTTCTGACTTCCATATCAACCACTAAGCCTTGGACCACAGGCAGTGTGTACTGGTAGTTTCTGAAGTCCTGATAATTAAAACAAGATTTCAAGTTAGCCATGATGATCATCATTAACACTGTAGGTTTCATAACTATCTTGGTGACTACTACTTAGCCCATTCAAATAACTGTAATCAGTGACTGGAAGGCAAAGAGGGACAGAGACACCACAGCGTGTAACCCATGTAATTACAGCACACAAATGAAAAAATATCATTGTGACTGTTAGTCATTTCACACATTTTCTTACATCAAAATTAATGTTCTCCAACCTTGAATATCATCACTGTATGTAAGGAAATTTGCTCTCTGCGTTCTGTTACGTTACTAGATGGAGTTATTAGTTTTTCTAGCAGTGAGATTAAGTCATGCATCAAAGAGAATTTCCTATATTGAAAATATTTGCAAAGTAGGAAGAGATAATAACGTCCCTTAGTTAGAGCACAGTGTAATCACAGAGCTGTGACTGCACACTGTGATGACCCAGCACTTCTGAGGAAGCAATCTGAGCAGACAATGCACTTATTTATTTATGTGGATCTTATTTCAAGATCCAAACATCCTTCATCGGCCAGGTTTGGGATATTGATTTGGGTACCTCCTTATGATTCACTGTGTTGTTGAAAGCAACACCCACTCTCAGTAACAGCAGGCAAATTCTCCAAAATCCCCACTCCCTCCCCTTGCATCTCCTGGACCTTCCAGCCACTATGTGCACCTGGAGCCCCCATCATCTCCCCACACAGATCCTCTCACAGCGACGGAATGCAGGAATCCCAGCACAGACTTACTGCAAGGAGGTTCATGATCGTGTGTCCAGTCTCTCCAAACAAAGGCTTACGGAATCTGACACTAAAAAGTGGGCATGGATAAACTGGAATAAAACAGAAAAGAACAGGTCAGATGGCAGTTTACATACTCAGATTCTGCCAAACCAGACCTAAATATTATCTCCTTGGTTGAATGTGGTAAGCAGTAGCTTAAAAAGAGACTGGGAAGACTGGAATTTAAAAAGCAAAGAAGCAGAATGTTCAACATTGTAGTGACCTTACATGTGTCATGGCTGCTTCCCACCATGCTAGAAACAAGAATAGTAATGTGGAAAACTTACAGGTGCCACACTGCAGGACTGAACTGACCTGGGCCCAGATGGCAAAGATGACCTTTCTAAGTGCCTTTTTCAGGCTACTTCTTGGAAATGGCTTCTATTTTTGCACAACCATCCTCCTGCTCTCCACTACAGCATCATCAGTCTTTAAGTTCTGTGGCTGACACATGACATTCAAGTGATAACCCAGATTATTTGATTTCCTGTTTTCACTATTTCACGAGAATGTGGCGAACTCCACAGGGGCACATCAACAGCAATTTAAAGGACATTTATGGTATGTCAGTGATGTAAAATATCTGCATTCCTTGGCTGACATCCATGCCTGTGATGCAATTCTGAGTGCAGGGCATGGATCTGGCTGCATTACGTTATGTTGCAGCAGAAGCCATCCACAATGCTTGGAACATGACTCACGCACTGGTACATCATGCCAAGGTTTCCTAAACACACGTTTGAAGGAAGATTCCTAAGCTATCCTCAGGCAAACACGCAGCCTGATTTCCCCAAATGCCACACTCCTGGCTCCCAGTGAGGTCAGAAGGGACTGCAGAGCGCTCAGCATCATGTGAATAACATGAGGATTTCCTGATGAAAATCAGCTCCAGCCTCTGCACACTGATTTGATACCTGAAAGCACCACACACCACAAACCAACCCGTGCACAGTGCCCTGAGGCACCAGCAAGGGCTGAATTTCCTGTGTCTGCCACCCCGGTTTCAAGCAGCAGCTCAGCTCCATCCCAGATGCTCCGAATTCCCTGAGCCTGAGCTGTTGGGCTGATCTGCAGATGCTCAGCAGATGTTTTCTGCACACCCAGCAACCCGAGGGCCTCCTGCATCTGATCTGCACAGCCAGCAGCACTGCACAAAGGGCTGGATTCCCACAGCTCCACCAGCAAGGAGGAAGGAAGGAAACCCAGGAAACGCAGGCCACAAAAGCAGCACCTTGCAGGGAGGAACTGAGGCAGTGGCCTGCAGTCACAGCTGGCACAGCTCAAGGGAATATGCCTAAATCTAAGCCACAGCTGTAGGAATGATGCAAGGCCTGTCTTCCCAATATATCAGAGCAGGTACTTTTGTTTGGCACTATTGAAACACTTTTTTCTGTGCTCAGAAACAGATGTCACATCCAAAATATGAGCACTTTTGTTTGTTTTTCTAAATACCGATGGGAATAAATGCACGACTTAAAAAATGCCCATAGATACAAAAACCTACACACCTTTCACATGAATGTTTCTTTGGATAAGTTTAGTTCTCACCCTCAGAAGGCAAATTTTGAGGATTTTATTTTTCTCCTCCAGCAACACACATATTTTGTAGAAAACTCCCCATGTTCTCAAACCTTCAAAAGTTAAAGTGACAAATCTATGTACAGCATTTTATAACACTTATTTTGTTAAGATGTTCTGAAGAAGTTCTAGGAAAAAATAACAACAGAGCGTTTTCATAGTAATTTAGATTAATGAGACATGCCAATTAAAACTGCAGATGAGTAAGACATACAATTTTGGCCTGTCATGATGGACAAACTGTCAGTAATATCTTTGCTCCAGCAATGGTCAATGTCTTTTGAAAATTATTCTGGCTTAACTTCATGCTGATTTCACGCTAACTGCTAAGATTTTGTTCAGATGAAACATCCTCTCCAGCCTATTTATTATTAGCTGCAACAGAATTTTTGCAACAAAATGCCAAGTTTGTTGCCCCTGCACACACGTTATTACTCTCTGGAAAATGAACACGGTTCTAAAAACCTAAAAGCAAAGGGTCTTCAATTTCAGCAGGGAAAGAGCTTAACATCCCAAAGGCTCTCCCTCGTGCTACCAGCTCATCAGACTTCTGCACATAACTCTCAGGTCACTAAATGGACACAAACGTGCTCAGAACTAGATGTGTCTATACAAAACCCTCCCTGATGACCCAGCAGAGTTGTAAAAAGGCTGTAGGTCCCATCGCCACCGGGTTGCTGCACTGTGGCTCTGACACACAGCTCTTCCTTGCCTGTTTGAGCCTGGGAGGCTCTGACAGATAACAGTCCATGGCTGGGGAGTGTGCTCTGGAGCAGAATTCATCCATTCCCCTGCAGAAGTTACTCCAGCAGTGCCTGCTACTCACGCCTGTATTCGGCTCCCAGTCTCAGCATCAGCCGGATGGGGAACACCTTGGCCCAGGGGGTCTCCCACTTCTGGATGAGGATGCCAAACAAGTATGGTGGGGTTGGGAGCACCAGGTCCTGCAGGGACTGATAGGTCGCCGTAACGTACAAGAACCCTCCGTGTTCTTTGCTTCCCAGGAAGCTCTGGCTGAAAAAGGAGTGTCCCAGGTTGCCAACAATGTTTTCCAGCTCAAAAAAAAAAAAAAAATGAAAAAAAGAGTTCATTACTTCACTGGATTGCAAGCTGTATCAAGAATGTCAGGAGTTTTCCAGAAGAGAAAAAAAATTCCACGTTAAATTCACTTTGCTTCCTGGAGCATTAATGTGCATTCACCACACCTGACACAATGATTTGCTGCACAGGGGTGCTCAGGTTATCTCCTGTGCAAAAGTGCTCCAGCCTGGCCTTGGACACTTCCAGGGATGGGGCAGCCACAGCTGCTCTGGGCAACCTGTGCCAGGCCCTCAGTGCCCTTCAGGATATCACAGGAGAATTCAGGCCAGTATTGCTGATGAGGTGGTACCTGAAACCTCTCCCTGGCACTACAGACACACCCACACAAAGCCCTTTTCAGTGCCTTACAGATGATTCAAGGGACTTCCACTGCAGAAGCTGCTGCTGTTCGAACCAAACTTTTGGATTCAGCTGCAATTTAAGGAGGGATGTGCACCTGGTCAAACAATTAATGTCCCTCAGTTGTCCTTCCATTTAGGCAAACCAGTGGGGTGCCTGCTCAGACACATATTGAAGATCTGGGTCATTTCAAGAATTACACAAAAGACTGTTTATTTCATTAGTACACTTAATGTAAAACGCAGCTGAGAGAGACACAGGGGAGAAACATCAGTAATTTTTATTCACATTTTTCACTCTTTGATGCTTCTAATTTCCAAAAATGTTTACACTCAAATGGCTGAATGAATCTGAATGTTGATTAGGTTATTATAGCATCCAACACAGCATTTAACATCGAAGCAAAGAACCATGGTGTGATTCCTTTTATCAAATGACAACAACAGCATGCAAATAATGTACAGAACAGCTGATCACAATTCTCCATAGGAAGATGTGAATATTAATAGAGCTGATTTGCTCTCAAAAGCAATTTCAGAGAGCATGGTGTGCTTGATCACACCACTCATGAGGAACTGCATGGGATTGAGGTACTCATGCAGACCTCCTGGGCTTCTGGAGCAATCCCAGGCTTTCCCACCTGCAGACAGAGACTGCTAAGCAGGAGTTTCTGCTCTTTCTCCACCACCTCATAACAGAGGGTTTGTATCTGAACTCAAGGCGGTGATGTGCACGTCTCCATCTGCACATCCACTGGACACTACCTGGAGAGTTTCCTCCTTTTACACACATGATACACACACAGACAAATGCCAGGTTTTAAGTAAGTAAAAATATGAGTCACAGAAGTGATACTTTGACATCTTCAGTAATACAAGTTATAATAATACAGCTATTCCACACCTCCCTCTGGAGATGTGGCCGTGCTGCTTTGCACCCCTCCAGATCACCTTGGCACAATCATCACCCAATACTGTCCTTCACATGACCTTGGGTCCTCCAGCTTTACATATAGTGCCAGGTCTGTAAGCAATAGGCACCTTTTACACAACTAACAAATAAGCTCAGGGGCTTCCTTATTTTTCAATTTTCAGGGTCCCTTTGTGGATTTTTTTTTTTCCTGTACTCACAAATGCTGCACAAAGTAAGTTATTAGGTTCCCTGTTAGAAAGTGACAGCTTTGGCAGCCCAGCATCCCATAGCAGGGTGAGGCTCATTCAGAGCTTGCAAAACCATCCAGATACACACAGACCAAAGCTGACCACCCAGATCAAACTCCAGAACTCTTAGAGGGGCTACGACTTCTCAGCTGAGCAGTCTTGATGAAAAGTAGCTATGGTCAAACGACCACGAATAACAGAGCCACATCACATGCCAGCTGCCCAGAATCCCTGCTCCTGCCCGTGTGCAAATGCAGCTCTGTCAGCTGTGCTGGGACACTAATGCCTGCTCAGTGAAGCACCAGGGCATCAATGTGGGCATCCTGCTAGTGAGTGCAAACCAGTGTATCCACTGGTGTTCGTAAGAAAGATTTTCACTTATTTAAAATAGCTGCTGGCACTCGTTTGCTTTTGCAGTTCCCACCTACCCTCACTAATCGCCTCTTCTTCATTTATACTTCCTTTTCCCCTTCCCATCTGTTCTTACCCAAATAGAGCTACAGGCCTGATAATAAAGTTACTTGGTGAGGTTCTCAGTTCCAACATGACCACAAATAATCCTTTTTACCCTTCAAGTGTATGACGTGTATGAACTGCCAAACTGCACTGAATTCTGCCCCTTTTCTGTGTATTTTCTGTGCGCTAGAGGCCGGGCAAAGTGCAGCTGTACAATTCCCGTATGGATCTGAGACGTGTGGCACTGCCCACTGGAATGACAAAGCAACCAGACATTTCCACTTGAGACTGGTGCCAAGTGCTGCAGCAGAAGGGGATGACTACTTATTTTTTCCGTTTCAGGAGATGGAGCTTCAAGGCTCACACGCCTGGGATGCCTTAATAAGAATTTTTCAGCCAACGGAAATGTGGAAAAAACCCTTAGAGTGGAATCTGCAACTCAGCTTTTCAGCCCTTTCCTTCCATAAGCCACAGCATCATAAATTACTCCTTCTGACACAAGCAGCTTGCACAGTGCAAGCTCCAAGAGGCTGCCACCACTTTGAGAGGACAAATTACTGGGATTAGGTAGCTGTGCTGCAATTCATTATTTATAACAGCTTAAGAGCCTGGATGTGGACAGCATGGGAAGAAGCTAGTGTTTTCCTACACACTTCTTTAGTGCCCTTTTCAGTCAGCACAACCAAGTCCAAAAGCTCCTTTGGGCTTATCCCTCAGACAATTCTGCCCTGACCAGGGGTTGTCAGTCTTTCCTGCCCTGTCTCTGAGGGTGATTCTAAGTCAAGACCCCATCGAGAAGCTGCTATTCCCAGCCTGACATTGTCAAACCCAACCCACTGCACCATTACACATTTTAAGCACAGAACTGTTTCAGAGGCTTAAAGAGAAAGTGTAGGCGTCAGAAAAACCTTCAAAAATAACTATCCTTTGCAAAAGCATGTAATTTAATTTAAAACATATCACAACTTCCTTTCTAATGAGGCAATCTCAGAGTGAGCAGAAAGGTGCCTTTCCATAAATTAAGTTCCTGCACCTGACATCAGACAACTGACATTATTTAGGAAGTGCTTTAAGAGCGCATGATGCATCTAAAGCAGTTCTGCAGGAGGTCAGGACTTATTCTCTTCTCAATTATACTGGGTTATCCTTGACTTTAAATCTTAAGCATCTCTACAAAGTTCTCCAGGAAAAAAAAAAAGATGCTTTTATCCATGGTGTTTTGAATACTTCACTTAGATATCTTTCCATGATGAACAATGTGCTTTGTATAGCAGATTGGCAATTGCTTCTGGCAAAATAGTCTACGCCAGGAAAGGTAAATGGGAAAAAAAAAAGAAAAGAAAATCCTGCATTTGTTTATTGCCCTCAATGTATGGTGAAGCCAGTTAGGTACTTTTACCAAAAAACAATGAGGGTAAATTTTTAATGTATGCTTCCTATCTTTTGGTTAATGCCAGGTCAAAAAAAGGTAACGGCATCCAGAGTCAGGCAAGGCATTTATCTGTGGCTTGGGGAAGTCCATCCAGCTTCATTCCACTGCCATCAGGAATTGCCATGGACCAAACTCTGCTGGCATCCTGAAAACCCCAGCACCCCAGTCCTGCAGTAGGAGATGCAAATCAATATTTACCTGTGAACAATCTGGCCAGATGGATTTTCTTCAAGAGTAAATGAGCCCATTTCCTTTGGAAAAGGAACATAAACCCATTCACTCCAAGAGCCACAAAGAGCACAGAGGAGCCAGGACCATGAATGAACCTTGATGCCCCGACACATCTGTAGCAGATGCCAGCACTGAGAAAAAACCTATCAGCTCCACATTCAAAGCTCTGGCCATGGTCAGCGTCTCTCTATTGAAACACATCAGAAAGCAATTTGGAAAGAACTCACTCCTCCTGCCAAGGGCCATAATGCTTCACTTACTATTAGTGAGAGCAGCAGCTGCCAGCACCCAAAACTTTCTCAGTCGACTCTGTGGCAGTCTTCCTAACATCACTCACACACCTCATATGAGGTTTGATTTTGTCTCCACCTTTCCACAGGCCAGCTGCAGTGTGTTCCTTGGTTAGCCTGTTCTCTGTTCAGAGACGGGCTTCTTCACAGATCTCTTATTAACCATATTTAATATAAACCACACTGGGTAAAAAATGCACAAACCGTGTCTGGGACAGAGCCACCCTCGCAAGGAATATCCCCAAAAACCAGGGCGACCACAAAGCCATTGTAGGCAGTTGTCAGATTTACATTCCCACTACAAAAGTAACAGTAGCTTTTATTGTCTTCCAGCACACAGCTGATGCACTAGGGCATCTCTGGCAGCACTACATTAACACATCCAACCGCCTCAAAGTACCCATTCAGACGGACAGAAGTTCTCATTTTCCCATTCACTGCCAGGCTTATAGCCAAGAGACAAGGATAATCATGGGATTACTACTACAGCAGCACAACTGCTACAACCACAACAGAAACCATCAGCTCCCAATTTCAAAACGAGAGAAGCAACACAGCAGGGAGCTCGACGACAGAGGGGCCAGAGGAAAAGTAAAGTGATGAAAAGTGAGCGGCAACAAATACTTGCCGTAACTGACTTTATTTTTTTATAACTCACATGCATACAGCCGATAGTGAAAAATGACATTTTTCCTACAGAATCTCTCTGCTGCCATGCTACCAGAGCCAGCCTGCAAACAACACCCAGCAGAGAGGGCAGGACTCTGCCTCCAGAACAAGTTATCCCTTCAGGAAAGCAGAAACATCTGGGAAAAGGCACCAGTACATACAAGTACTTTGTGCTTCTAGGCTTGAGCACAGAATTCAAACTCCTAAATTCATGTGACTCATGAAGAAATAATTTGCTATGGATTGGGCTTTAATCGAACAGACAAAAAGGGATGCTGTGTTTTTCTGCTGAAAACAAGACCAAGAAATCTAAAATCACTTCAAAGCAAAATCAACAACATTAAAAGTAACTCTTGTTTTCCTTTCAATAAAAAATACTGTATATGTCTTCTTATTTTATTACTGTTTTTAATTACTATTTAATACTATTGTTTATTTTTATAATTTTTATTTATATAAATTTATATTTATTAAATATACTATTTAATACATACTATTTATGTATTACTATTTAATATAATAATAATTATATTATTACATATTTAAGGAAATAGATAAAAACATCCACAGAATTTACTTCAATTTCCTGATACAGAATATATTTAAGCCACTGTATTATATAACGAAAAATGAAATGGCGAGGCAGGCTGTTAAATAGCCTCTAAATTCTACTGGGAATTCTTGTTTGCTCTAAATGTCTGAACCATCTCATTGCCAGGAGAGGTGCAGTGCCCCTGAAATGAACAGCTTGGAAAGCATGGCTCCACCTACAAGAGCAGAACTGCTAACCACTTCCAAGGGATTGCAGGCACCAAACCGAAACCCCTACAGCATCACCTCCTCTCTGCCTGAAGAATGTTTCAAGCAGCCAAGTTACAAATATGCTAACAGATCCTTCTGCCTCTCCAACTGCCTCGGAAAGAAGAAAAGGATGGATATTGAGAGAGCATTCCAAAGTGCTTTGGGAGTTTATCAAGGTGCACTATCTACAAAACCTGCAGGCACTACACAGTGACTGAAGGTGTCTGCCTGCTCGTCCTTCGAGTCTGAAGCAGAGCACACAGCAGATCCTACCCAAAGGAAACACACACAACGCAATTCTTCAGCAGCGACATTCGCTTTCTGATTAACAACTGTACCATAGTAAGCAGCTCTTTGCACCAGTGGAATTGTAGGATATCAAATTACTACACTACAGTACTAAAAAAAGAATTCCAAATACATTATGTAGGAGTTATAAATTATGTATTTCTGTAGTGTAATTATACAGAACTTCATAGCAATATACACACCAAGCTGGATTTATATCTGCAATATACATATATACACATTTATATATACACATGCTTGCCATTTTTCATATCTATCTCCCTCTGAACAACATTATTATAAGACAAAGAAAATGAACTGAGGTTGAGAACAGTAGTTGTTTGCCATGCACACAAGATCCATTATGACATGAGATGATAATAATACATTCTGAACCTGGCAACCTCTCTGGACAAGCTGACCTTTGTTGTACAAAGATATTTTAGGAAACACGTATCTTTCATTATTTTATCAAAGTACTGGATTCAATCACTCCAAAGGCATTATGAATGATAAGCAGAACCTCTTGTAAATGTATTTTCAGCATATAACCTTAATGTGATCCAATTTCACCTCTGGAAAATGAGCTTTATTTTCTGATCAGTGGAACCAAATACTCACAATTTTCCTTATGCAAGGATTTTTGAATTCTAAGATCCATAATGCCTAGAAATGAAAGCCTATTTACTTAGCAAATATAAAATGTGCAATGGTTTATATAAAAATCTTGCAATCAAGATATAAAAATTCACAATTCAGGGATAATTTCTGAAATGCTCTACAGTTCATTTTTAACACACATGTACCTATACTACTTTAAAATATAAATAGGGTCTCCATAACATAGGAATAGACACAGGCACTATGAGAATCAAACTTCTGAACTAGCTGGTCAGGAGATATTGAACATACTATCCACAAGAATTCTCAACATTTTCTCTCTGGCTGGAAAATCTTTGGAACAGCTCCTCAGGTTAGAATTTTATTTGGTGGGATGACAAGAACACTGGACACTGACAACCTACAACTCGTCCCCCTATCAGCTTTCATCCTCATTCTCTTTTTATCCTTTTTATATACAAAAAGAGCCATTTGCTGTGACAAAAAAAAGTATGATCATCTATTCAAAGCATTTTTAACAGAGGTCATTCCTACCTGCTAAGGCATCCCGGTAAAGTTGCACAAAATGGTTGAAGATATCCTTAGGCAAACATTTCTCATCGGGCAAGCACTGCAGGAGAATGACGATCTCCGACTGCCCCACGGCGTGCATGCCCTTGGTGGTGAAACACCAGCACTTCCTGTTCACATCTGCACGGGTGGAAACAGCATCAGCAGAAGTGCCAAAAGGATGCCCCAAACTGCACTGCAGGAAGACAGCTCTGGCAAGGATCAGTTTTACAGCACGGTATTGTTGTGTTATCTGTCACAAATTTCGTTACTGTGAGGGCGAGCGCATCCGAAACACGAGCAGCTCGATAATTCCCAATTTACAGCTAAGGAAGAGGCAGAGTATTACAGCTCCCAGACACATCTTGGGATTAACACCGCAGAGCAGACTTTTAGCAGTTTCTGTGTTCAAATTAAAGGACAGAATTTAAATGTGAATGGAGGAGCCTGGGAAGAGGCCAGGCTGTTGGCTGTGCATACCATGATCCTGACAGTTGAGTTTCTAGCAGTGATATCTCTCTTAATATGGAGAGCTGGATGTCAGGTGTCTCCAAGAGACCTCACTGTGCTGTTCTGCATCACAGGAATGTTAGTCATGACACATGCTCTGAGCTTCATTTCTTGAGAATACAAAGTTGTTGAAACAAAACCTATAATATATTACCTTTCTATACATATGTGAAGCTTTGTACTGCCATCTAAGAGATGCTGAAACGTTTATTTATACCAAACTGTCCTTCCCAATTTCTCTGTCATGTTTCTATCCAGCAGAGATCAGCTGAGGAACTGGCATGGGAAGCAATCCATCTGTCCCCCCACTTCTCCCTCAGCACAGGTACACACAGGCACAGGACAGAAAGGGACAGAAGAGGTGCACAGGGAAAGGGAATCTCTGCATTATTATGGGATCCCATCTGCTTTTTCCAGTGGGATGACACGGGAATAAGTGAAGCAGCCAAAGGAAAATTGGTGATAAAATACCCCGTCCCACTAAGCTCTACAGGAGACACTGATCTCCAAACCTGAGACTGGAGGCTCTATCAGTCCAGTTTATATTTTCTACATAAAGTTATCTGTACTGATACCTAAATCACCAGAAAAGGGCCTTTTGACATTTAACTTAATATGGCTCAGTACAAAGTTTTCAACCTGTAAATATTTTCTGAGACTATCCTACCAAATAAAAATCCTGCTGCTCCTACTAATAACGTAGATAACATTCCCCCTCTCATAGACTAAGACTTATTAATAAAAAACACTTACAATTTACTATTTTTACCATGGACAGCAAATTAGCATTTAAAACAAATACTAGAGGGTCAGGGCCACCATCCTCCAGCTGCTGCATGACAGAGATCTGAGAAGGTCTCTCTTCCACAGCATAGTCTACGAAAGAAACAAACACAATGAAATCCATAAATTACTGGTACAGACTCTACATCATAATCCCAATTCCAATTCTTTTTACTAGTTTAACCTTTTAGACAAACACTGATTTAAGTATTGCTGGTTTAATTGATTGTTTCTTAGACTGGTATTTTCAAACTTTGATAGAATTTATGAGATAGCCTCTGTACATCCTTTGGAAAGGTACAGCTTGTTTCAGAAAAATAACTATTTTTCAGTATCAAGTAGAGGAGAAAATTGAAATAAAATTGAAAAATGTGTCACAATGTCAAGTGTGTCACAACTGAAATCTCAAATGACTAAGAAGTTAAGAATTGTTACTTAAATCACAGTAAGGCAGAAGGGCATCAGTCCTGGACTACCGTGAACAGCTAAGACAACATGGAACAGATCTGTTTTGAAATGAAATGCTGCTCACATTTTGGTTTTGACACTATTCTGAAATAAAAGGTTGCTTCCAGCTTAACATTAGAAATGCATTCTGTCAGCAAAATATCTAATAAGAATAAAACAACCAGAGAAGAGAAAATAAGTTCATTCCAGGAATGTATTAAAGGATGTAAGAATCAGACTGTAGAAAGCAATTTCACATAAACAAATACATGTTTTCTAATATTTTCAAAATTAGTTTTTAATTTCCTGAAGCCTCCTCCGTTTGGATCCCTTATAAGCAGATATCACAATGACTAAAAGCTGCACTGTGGGCCAGGATGTGCAATAGTGTGGTTGAATGCAGTGCTTGGGATGCCTCAGACAAGAGCCCATGTTCCAACAGAATTTCAGAGAAGGGAAGCATGAATATTCATAAGGCTAATTAAAACCTATCTCTGTGTGAAACGTTCCCCACAGTCCCATTAGTAAAGAAATTAGCACACGTTTCTGGACTGCAGTTAATTTTTTGCTTCGTGTTTTACTTGTTACAGGAATCTCATTGCAAGGTGGGGCTCTTCCTGGATGCAAACAGGGACCAATTGTGCAAAGGAGTGGCCCAACATTTACCCACGAGTGCTTACTGAGAATTCCTTCAAACACTCAGCACACTGCCAGCATCTTATTTTTAAAATAAACACAGTAGCCATTAGGTTATTGCACCTGGTAAGCATAAAAGCTGGCTGCCAAATTATACCCTCACCTCCCTTTACTCCAGTGGAGATGAGAATTGGAGGAAGACCATCTTCAGGAATCAGATTCATTGCGCTGCCAACAGGACTGCCAACCTGAGTTATATTTCCCGAGAATACAGAGGCGTTATCAGTCTACAAGAAGCAAACAACAAGGAAGGACAACATTAAAACAGTAATAATGATTACAAATGATAAATAATAAAGAAATTATAATTATTTAAAATAGAAATAAAATTCATCTATGATAAAAATGGCTGGCGAAATTATTATAGATGTAGGTGAAAGAGTCTGTGTCTGCTGGAGAAACAGAAGCACTAAGTAATCTGGCTCTGTAACAGCAGATGATCATGTGATGACTCCTGTATGCGAACTACTGCTTGAAAATCTGCTTAGAGCCTGCACCTCCCTTCTCTAACACCACACATACCCATGTCTTTACAAAATCTTATTGCATCTATGCCCATTTGAACTTTCTGCAGAGTCTCAATTCCACTTACATGGGGTGGTGGCGGTGGACTTAACATTGTTAACTTTACCTGCACTTTCTTGCATACACAGATTTGTGGCAGAGCATTCTTCTGATGCACACTATGAGAATCTTACTGCTGCAAACTCCTTACTGACCATGACTCACCTTTTTTAAAGCATGTGTTACACAAATATCCTTCACACACCGGCTGTACAGCCAAACAGCTGGAAGCCACACGGACAACAAACATTCTTAGTGCTCTCCCCCAAAAAATCTTAATTTTTTTTTAAAATGTGGTTGTTTCAGCACTCTGCAAACTTTCAAATAAGGACAACACTTGCTATGCAACATACAAGCCTGAGCAGATTTGCTACATCAGTCTTACTGCATCATCACAGCAGCTCATAGACCACTCATGACCAAGGCAAAGGCAGGATTTTGAGTGCCAAACGCTCCCTTACTTCTGCTGATAAAGTGTTGTTGGCCATGGGCTTTGATGGATCATGAGACACTGCTAAGGTTCCCGTGGAAGTTGTCCCAGCCACTGTCAGCTTTGCTGCGTCAGCAACTTCTCCATTGGGTAAAATCCCATCAGCAAACCAAACACGCCTTTGTTCTCTAGGCTGAGCCACTGGAGAGAACGTAAAAAAACAGTGTTTAACATCTCACAGCAACACTGGCTAGGAAATTGGAAAATCTGAGTATAAAACAGCAAAATGGAAAAAATAAATATAAAAGAGCGGATTGGAAGGAACTTAAGACATCACCTAGTGCATTCCCTATGGCAGCATCATGTGCAGACACTGAGAACAGTTTACATGTCCTGAAAAACCTGCTGAGGGCAGGAACAGCACACTGCCATTAGCCATTACTTGGAATGGATGAAGTGCAGATATTCTTTCCAAATTCTTACTACAGATAAACTGAAAGAAAAAGCAAGGGCTCTTACCTTCTGCTCCGGGATGCTTTAGAACCCCCACAGGTACCATGACAGTGGGAGGTGGGGAGCTCAGGGCGCCCGAGGCCTGAGCCTGCTGCAAAGGAGGGATAGTAGAACAGTATTCAGCAGGATTGTTAGGGTTAGGGCTCTGGCTTGAGGCACTCATCATGTTCTCCCAGGCTTGAGCTAAAGCAAACAAAGAACAAGAGCCATGAACACAGAGGCAGGTATCTAACAGTCCAAAACACTGTGTTAAGTTCTCAGCTGCTGTCAGTATGGACCCTGGCACCTCCCAAACACCATTCCCTTCATGGAACAGCCCAGGAGACTGCAATTAAGCAAGAAAAGCACAAGGAGCAACTGCACCAGCCCCAATAAAATATTGCACTGGCTGCAATAAAAAATCAGTCCACAGAGAAGTATTTTTTGAAAATGGTTATAATACACTTTCACTTAAGTGATGCTTATTTCCTCATGCTTCATTTTGTTTCTTCTTTGAAGACTTAATTGAAAACAGTCAATGTGTACATATATATATATCACAATGCATGGAGAAATAGACATTGCTACTACAAATGTTTCATAATCCACAGAACACTTGAGCACATTTAGCTTTCATTTATGATAAAAAGCACCCTGCATTTCTTTGTGTCCAGAGCAATTGTGTACAGATCAACAATCTTTACTCTTAACTGCAAAAAACTCCTTATGCTATTAATTTGGAAGGTATGACTTGAGCCTTAATTCAATTGGCCAAAAATTACACATAAATCTTCTTTGCCAAGAACATCTATCATAGGAAAATCTTCTCCAGTGAGTAAACCAGACTATTTCCACAGTGCTACTTGTTTTTCACCTCTAAGGGAGGCTTGGAGCAAGATGTCAGAAAATTTATATGTGTGCTTGCACCCCCAACCATATTAGTGTGTTACAAATAAACCCATGTCCATCCTTGGGTTCTTTCAGCTGCAAATTGTTAGAAAACCAAGGTGGAAATAACAAGACAAAACAAAACGTCAACAAGAACAACAATAAACCAGAACTCAACAGAACATAAATCCTCCTGCTACCCCCACATCAGCCTGCAAAACCAACAGTGAAATGCTTGTCAATGAAAAAGGTACTGGCATTCCAGCTGAGAAAATTCCTAGAACCGAAGCACTTTTTAAACAGCAATTCTGTACCAGTTATAGTAAAATCCCAAAAGAAGAAAGCATTAAAAATGCACAAAGTTACATGTCCAGGGCTCCTTTATTAAAAAGGTAAAAGAACATTCTTAAAGTTTTCTTTAAATGGAGGAAAATGCCAAGTCAGCATATCTACCCACTGAAAATAAACTAAAAATAGCACTGGAAACTGATGAAACACACAGCCTGGCCATGGAAATGTGCCAGAAAACACAGAACCCTCCCGTCACACCCCAGTCAAACACAAACCAGGTACCAAGCAATCAAATGAAGTAATAACAGCTTTTACAGTTCCTACCCCGGCTTCCAGGACTGTGCAAAGATTAATGCTTAACCTGCTGCACCGGCAGGGACAAAAACCCCAAACCCTGCACTGCCAAAGGAACTGGGAGGCTCAGGAGAGGTGGGAACCACCAGGCTCCAGGTTAACTAACCAGAAACCCAAAGCATCACCACGAGGCACTGCAGAGGGGACAGGACCAGGGGGAGCCAGGGCAAGGCCAGCACTGGTGTCACTGTTTGCTGCCATTAATGTGCATCTGCCCTGGCAACAGCGCAGAGAGGCTTTCAAATGAAATCCTTATAACGTGATCCGTTTTACTGTGTCTTTTTAAAACAACACTTTGGCTTCAACCAAAATATTTGCAGATTCTTCCCTTCTCCTAGATGAAAACTAATCCTACTCGCCACCACAGAGCCAGCTGTCTTTTACTAAGTGTATTTGTAATTCCTTGTTCTTGCCCACTGTGAAATGTGTTCATTTGTTCCATCCCCAAAGTTTAACAGTTTCGAACCCCTTCAGCATCATTACTGGGACTCCTTTTTAATTTCTAGATATTATAACCTACAATTTCCTGTCACCTTAAACATTTGGCCTAGAGTAAAGACTTATTAATAATTAAAACCTACCACTGAGCACTGATTAATGTTTAATATTTTTGAAACATTTAATCTTTTTGATTTTTTTTTGAGAAAATTATATTCCTGTTTAATAACAGGGGTACTGTCTACTGATTTTATCTTCTCATCTCAAGACTAAGCACTCAGTAACTTTCAACCAAACCTGAGCCAATACTCTACTTCTTTGGAGAAGAAATAAAGCTATGACCTTAAGTTTAGCACTTCAGTTTGGATTCAACAAAGTAAGAAATCTTTCTGAAAACAGCCCAAATAATCCACTATGCAGTAATATATAAAAGACAATGCCAAAATTACTTTGTGTGATGCTGACACAAACCACAATTTTCCTAACTAATTCTTAGAATCTTTGTTAAAAGTCTCTGAAGTTTAGCTAAATAATTGCAGCAATGGAGATTACATGATAAACCATCCTGATAATTATTGAACAGTTATCCTAACAGCTACAAATTTGCATTTAGAGCCTGAATTTCTCTGACTTCTCATTCTACCTTTTACATGTTAGAATGCACCTGTCAGATCTTCCTCTACCACTGAATTCACTTTTGGCCTCAAGTTTGAGTGATCCAGATATATATTTATACCTCAGGACCAAGACACCCATTCATCCTCCCACTAATAAGCCAAAATGCCTGGAATTCCTCACGATGAGACGGGTTATCTCATGATTTAAGCACTCTCATGGGTCCTCTCTCAACCTAATCCAATCTCTCCTCAATTCAAGACAAAAACTGAGCACTGAGTCTTCCAGCAGCAGCTGTCTCAGTGCCATGGGCATAACTCAGCTGGGCAGATCAGCACGCCGAGGTACCTGCCAGTGTGGGAAGCTCTGGAAATTTCCACAGGCCTCAAGAGAGTGCTCTGTGTTTGCCCGTATTTACAGCACAGCTCTAAAGTGTTAATACAATAAAGAACAACACACAAAATATATTCCACAGCCTGCTGGTCACAACCAGAGTGTTTCCTTACACCAAGCAGAGGTGATAGAAGTTCCTATCAGTTCGACATGTTAACTTTAGAACTACTCATGTCCCATGTTCTCACCAGGCTTTTAGCCACGGCATCACCGTGGCTTTGACACTCTCCAGGAACGTATGAAAGTAACAATCTAAGCTCAGCTGTCCACATTTGTGGACCTGTATTTAGACGAGACCTCCTACTTTAGCACCAAGGAGTTAAGAAATGGAGCTGAATTAATTTGTGGATAAATACTGCTTTCCCAATCTCCTATAGCACATAATCTAGAACAGGCACAGCTGCTTTACTCTTTGGCATTCCATCTAAATGTGTAACAGGTCATCCACCCAGGCAACAAAGGATACAGAGTACACTTCTGAATCAACAGCAAAACAACCCCAAAAGTCACAGTTTTTGCAATCCTGGTAGGGCACTCCCAAATGAAAGCTTTCAAGCTCACTGCAACCTTACCAGTTTTTCTACTGTTCACAGGGATTCCACGCCAGCCTCTCGAGCACCTTTACTCTTTCAGATTACTTACCCATAAAAATAGTGTCTTTTGACGTATTTGTTTTTAAATACCCTGAGGGCAGCTCCCCACGAGGCACTCACCGTTCATCAGCACGGAGTGGCAGATCACACACACTCGGGCTTCCTTGCGGTCCATGTACAGCAGCTTGCACTTCAGGCTGCAGCACGCGGCACAGAACACCTGCAACACAGGGGACAGCTGCTCAGGGCCCTGCATATCCCAACACGGGACAAGCTGATGGATCCGGACAAGTGGGTGCCTGCAAAGCTCTAGAAATGCAGAATACAGAGGTTAAAAACCCCAGTATTTTCCCATTAAAGCTGCAGTGACCAATTCCTACCCAGGGTGCCTGTACCACTAATCCTGATGATTATTTTGTGGCACACATCAATGGATTTTATCCTGATACTGCACAGTGCTGGTCTTAAACTTTGTTTGGTATAAACGACAGTGGGTTAGGGGGGGTAATAAATACCTACCACATTACAATCCTTCATGGAATTAACAATTTGGGAATTAACTTCAGTCTTAGAAAAAGCATGAGTACTTCCTAGAATTACATATTAATTCAGTACACAAGTATTCCATACATATGAGAGACTATGGCACAGATTAATTCAAAATTAATTAATTAATTCTTTGCAGCAGCACAATTCATCTACATGGAATCGGACATTAGAAGTAATTTTTGGACATCAAGAGGAATTTCTTCACAGAAGGGGTGATGAACCATTGGAATGAGCTGCTCAAGGTGCTGTGAAGATACTGATGAACATCCATTTCCTGCAGAAAGGTAATGTCACACTCAGGAGATCTAGAAACAGCAGCAGCTGCCTAACATATGAGTTCAGATATCAGGAGAGAATTTCAGAATTTAATTATGGGTGGATATTATCTCTGCAATTCACTATGCATTATTATGACCTATAATGCTTTCTAAATTTAAAAAAAAAAAAAAATCCATCACTCCAGCAGCATTACTTCTGCAATACAGACAAGAAGTTACATAGCATTCTTATATATAAATGTGTTTAACTCTAATTAAATTTCAACCAAGTTAAAGATCACACCAAATTTGGACTACTTTGCAGCCTGTTACTTGCAGGTTTTTAGTGGCAAGTGCTTAAAATAAGCAAATACAGGTTCTGAACTCGGCATGAGAACTGAAAATCAAATGTACAGAAAGCTCAGCCTTGTCTCATTAGAACCAGTTTTAATGTTTTCTAATTATGACAACTCAAACATTTCAAAAACAAAATATAATTAAGCACACACTGGAGTTTTAATGCAAAAATAAAATCCACCCTTTCACATATATGAAAACCTTTAAAAAACCAAAGTAAATATACCTGAAAAATCTGATTTCTGCACTTCCATCTTAACCAACTTACAAGTATTCTAGGGAATATTAATAACAACATCACAGCATATTTTAGAGACATTTGACATCATTTCAGTTCTCTGGGCAAAACTTCCAGTCAAAAGTTCATTCAGTATTGAACACGGAAAAAACAATGTCGTCAACCATAAATGAAGGCCCAACACTAATTAATATCTAATTTAGGACTCTTCTTCAAACAACACATTGTGCATTCATGAAAGCTCCCAAATGCAATTATTTAAATATTAAAAGAGAAAATAGAAGCGACGACAGAACATCCCCACCTCCTCTCTCAGGCTGCATCAGCCTTGAGGAGCAGTAATGCAGAGAACACAGTCCAGCACAACTGACAAGTCAGACTTGTTATTAACAATCACCAAGTCATTATCTCAGTACATCATGCTATAAAAATAAAAAAAAACAACCGTGCAGTGGCAAAGCAAGTTTTTATGTTACTAGGGTTTTCAGGTTCACTAGGAGTTGTTAAAGCATTCGTTGCTAGGAGAATTGCTGCTTTTTTTTTTTTTTTTTAATTTTAGTGGAAAAATATCGTTTTGGTTGTCAATAAAAAAGATTACATACAAATTTTCTGGTTTTTCTACCAAGGGTGATGATTTCATCTGACAACAGAAAGTGCATAAATACATAACATATAATTTATGAATGTGTTCACACACATTCACTGGGTTCTTAATTTTAACTCAAAAGGCACTACATTACTTTCTATCAATCCAAAAGGTTCATATCACCCATTAACTTTGCAATTATTATCCTGAAATTAAAAACCCAGACAGAGTTTTCCCAGTTGCCACTCAACTATTTTTAAATGCAGTGTTTATTCCCAAATGAAACAGATACATTCACCCTTACCAAAATGATTTGTCATGATGCTAATAAAGCTTAAAAAGAAACTGTTCTGCTAAAGCTTGTGTTCAAAATATTTAATCCCATGACTTCCTTTAGAAACAAATAACTGAAAGAGCTGAAGATGCTGTCTCCCCAATTCTTTTAAGTGAGATTCAGAGGTTTAACAGTGGGAGCATCCCTGTGGTTCAGCAGTTGCCTACACCACACACGGTGCAAGGGATTGCTCTGGGGCTGGTGACCAGAAAGCAGGAGCAGACAGCTGAGAGCTGGGATTTCTGGAGCCACTGCAGCCACACTCATCAGAGCTTGTCTGTCAAAGCTTTGCTCTCTCTCTCTGCGCAGAATCATTACAGGAATTAAGGGCTGTAAAGCAATTTGCAGGAAGTGCTAAGCATTATTGGACTTACACTGATCCTTAGCGTTTATTAATGAGTCCTTTCTGCCACATCGTTTGGCTGCACTTGTGCAAATTTGGCCCAGACATATATTTGCAAACAAAAGTTCCTAAAAACAATCCATTCTAAGTCTACTGAGTCAGTTTGTTTACTGAGCAGAGGGATTTTTTTATTTTATCCATTTCTCACATATAATCAAAAATCCCCACTGGTACTGGTGCCTCTTCTCAAGGTTTGTTCATTAGAAGAATGGAAAAAGAAAAGGAAAAAAAATATCATAGAAATTTTTGGCCTTGTTCCATCATTGCTTGTTTTATCCATTTACAGATACTTTAATTTTCTGCATTCATTTGTGCAATTCAGGGCTTCAGTCATTACAGAGAAACAATTAAATCCAAGCAATAAACTTGCTGAAAACACAAAAAAAAGTAGAAAATTTTACTGCACATGAAAATTGAAGTCATATTTGTTCAACTAAAAAAAAAATTACCTTATTAACAGTACAATTTAACATATCAAAGCTAAAATCAGGCCCCTGATATAAACCAAAAGCACAATGAAGGCAGGCATGTGCCTGATGTGATGCTCATTGAGCACCCGTGGTTACTGGAGCCACATCAGGACTTCCACTGCAACTGAGCTGCAAAAAGATGGGCAGAACCAGCTGGAGATCTTGGAGGAAACGCCTGCTTAGCCTCTAGAAGTGTCCTGGGAAACACTGCTCAGCATTTCTCCAGTGAGAGACTGGGTGCTCTGCCCTCTGGCTCCTAGAGGGACAAAAGGGACACGCGTTCCACCTCACAGGAGCAAGCCGGGGGGTTCTGCTGGGCTGCTTCCAGCTGGCCTAAGGGTTTGAGCTTTCCTGATAGATTTGCTTCCTTTAGGTCCTTTATCCACATCACTGCTTTCCCTGAACTCTTCTGGTAGCAAAAATTAGCACCCATAGCAGCCAGGAGATCTTTTAAACTTCAGAAACCTTTGAATGAGGCCTAAATGAACCCAAGTTATTTTTATTCTAGTTCTCATTTGTTTTGGTCATTCTTTTTGCAGTATTCATTAATAGCTAATTGACAAGTGTTAGTTTACTGCTTTTGAATCATCACAATCTCTTTCCCTGAGCTCCTACTTAAGTCACTGACATGCATTTCAGTAAAAGATATTTGGAAATATTTTACGAGTTAATAATTTACAATAAACTCATCACATAAGAATTTGAGTTTACCTAGATGACACATACATAAGATTTTAAAATGCCCTCAACAACAAAGTATTTCTTACACAAGGCAGAATGGTACAGAAATTATGCTTTACTTGTCTTCATTTATGACATTTCTCACCTTGTGGACATACACCAGGTTACAGTTAACCATTTTTTTTTCTCCTCCCGAGCAAATGTATGTTTAAAGACACGTTAAAACTATTTAAAATCATAAGCAATATGAGAATAGTAAAGAAGACTGAGAAGAACTGAGTTGATCAGCCATGTAAACCAGCAGGAATGCCAGCAATCCAACAGCCCACTCCAAATGCACAAACTTGTTTCAGTAACTTTGATGGGATTATTGATGCAGTAATTTCTGTAAAGCAGTTTCCTACACTTGGTCATTTTATAAGAGTTTTGACATAAACCCAAGGATGACGATCACTGCAATCAACAAATACAAGTGCTCATTTAGACTAATAACAATTAGTTATTCTTTACTGGCACCCTAAGTAGATCAGAGCTCAGAAGTTCCCATTTTTGTTTTACTCAGACACAGCTTTTTAGGAAGAGATGTCACAGGTAACTATATCCAGTATCTTAGCAAGCCCTCTGACGCGGTGCTGTGCAGTATCAGGGAATAAAGGGTGCTTTGAGCTTGTTCACAAAATAAGAACTTACCTTCCCACAGGCTCTGCAATGGTGCCTTCTTTTGGTGAAAGTAAATCTGGCCTCACATTTCATACAGTTTGGTGCTTGAGAATCTGGAACCCACACTGGAGCCACCTCACCCAAAGTCGTAAAAGGCTTTCTGGCTGGAGCTCCAAACTGACCAGCTCTGAGATCATTATCTGGACTATCTGGGGCTACTGCAAGGCACGAACTATTAGAGACTCCAGATTCATACTCGTCCAAATGTTCCCCATTAGAACCAGTACCAGAGGCATTTGAAGATGTTTCACCAGGAAACGTGTCTGCCGTATCCCCTAACTGCGTCTTACCAAAGACATTTTTGTTTTTACTATTACCTCCACAATTTGGGGGAATAACATCATTTTGTAAGTGGTCCGATAATGGCTTCGGAATCTGCAGTTTCAGGTTTGTGGGTTGCTTAGGTCTTGCACCACCAAAAGGAACACTGATATATTGCAGGTTACTCACTGGTTTTGGTGAAGTCTGCCCTTGCATGGATGAAACCTGACTACAAAGATTATGCAAATAATTTTTCTTTATGTGGTCACCAGTGCTGTTTAAAATAAGACCACTCCCTTCTGTGGTCTCATTTCCTCTCTGTTCATAAACATTAGTGTAACATTCTGACTTGCTCTCCTCAATCTCCTTTTCCTCTGTTACCGAGTCTTCCTTGGAGGGTAGAGTCTTTGGAACATGAGCAACAACTGGGTTCTGCATTCCATAGGAATCACAACCATTAGACAGAGAGCTTGCTGCTGATGTAGCCATCACATCAGAGAGACCGGACCCTCCAAGCTCATCTGTACCAGACCCTTTTAAGTCTCTGCCTGCCTCCAATGCCCCATCTTCATCTTCTGTGCTATTCCCACATGCATCATCAGGCTGTTTGGTCTGCAAAAGTCTTTCATTCTCTCCTAGAGTTTGCTTATTATTCCTATCATTCAACTTTGTCAGCTCCCAATTAGTCATCTCCTGAGATTCAGGGTAACATTCTGCCACGCCGTGCAATTCCGCTGTGCCGAGGTTTTTATCACATTCAATGACTTCGCTTTCAGTGGCACTAACATCCTCTGCAACACATTCCTTGTAACTGCCACTTCCAGCCACGTTAGGCTGACAGGTTTCGGTGAGCCCAGATAGCCTAGACTGCAACTGCTGGGCTGTTTCCTGTTCTACGATTAAGCTTCCACTACTGGAACCAGAAGAGTTTTTAGCTTCTAGATCTGTTCTCTGAGGAATGGCTTTACTAGTGAAATTTTCAACTGAAGCACAATTTTCTTGCATTTTAGCAGTACCATCAACTGGTCTCTGTAAGAGAGTCACTGCATTGATCCCGGCAGTTGTAGCTTCTGAAAACAGCAAATCTTTACTCATATTAAAATCCTCTTTTAATCGAGAGGAGGGGCATGCAGCAGTCAGGCTTTCAGATGAAGCATTAATCAAATGATTTACAGAGTCATCTTCAGTGCACAGCCTGTTTACTTGCTTTTCTGTGTCTATATCCTTTTCCGTGGATCCATTTACAGTAACACTGAACTGGTCACTCTGTCTGTTTTCATTATCCAGTGTAAAGCTAATAGAGTCCATTAGGGACGGACTGTTGTAATTTGTACAATCCACCGCATCACCACTTTGTTGTAGTGTTCTTCTGTCACAGTTGTGCATGACTGCCACCACTAGCACATTTTTCTCCTCTGGCAAGCAAGCTGTATTTCCACATTTCTTTTCTCCTGCTTCCACAGAGTTACACTGACCATCCTGATTACTATTTCTTTTAATCAACTGATCATCTGCTGCTGCCTGATCGTCAATCCACATGACTGGGGTCTCTGGGCTTATGCTAAAATCCTTCCCATTAGCACAGCGATCCCCTCCTCCTGTTGGTGTAGTCGCTGGGTGGGACAAGGAGAAAGACTTTAATCTCTGCTGACATTCATTAGGAGTTGTAGCTTCATTCACGTTGGGCACGGTCGAGTTGAACGACAGGCGACGAGAAGGCGGATCTAGAATCTGATTCCACTTTGCACCCAGCAGAGTAGGTGAAACAGAGGCATCTGGAAAATGTGATGCCGCTGTTAATACTTCATACGACATACTTAATATGACAGTAAGAAAACTTACCACCATAATAAAACTACAGGTTCTGTTAATCCTGCTGCATTAGAATGTCCCAAATAGAAATGCAGAATTGTTTAAATACGGGCACAAAAATGAAGCTCACCTGCCATAATCAACATCCTTGGTCAACCATTAGTAGTGTAATTCCTTAATGTTTCGGGAACTCAAGAAGTTTAGAGCTACCCCAAATAGTACAGGCTGAATTTGCAAAAGCAAGTTTAAAGTATTGATTAATATATTTCAGACAGCTAGAAGTGCCTAGAAAGATTCTCACCCTCATAAAATGAACAGTTCAACTTCCTTGACAGCAAAGAATTACCAATTAGACTAAGCAAAAAATTTTGCGCTTTGAACATAATAACCTTCATTATATGATTTATGCGACCTAATAAAACATTTCTGCAAATGAAGCTTAAAATAAGTTTTGCCCGATATGTTTAAAATAAATTATTTAAATATTGCTACTGAGATTAAGCTCCACAAAACCTTTCTTTAAAAGTGCATGGTACATTTGCTGTTAAAAGAGCAAGAAATTTTACTAAGGCAAACAAGATGGATGGAAGCAGAAGAGAATGCTACTAAGAAAGGCCAAAGACATACCATGCAAAATTAACAGATGTTTTTTTGCAAGTTCTGAGATTAATTTGCAACTCAAACCCCCAAAGGGTATCACAGATCTCCCCCTTTTCTATGCTGTCCTCTGTAGAAGACATCTGATGGGCATCTACAATGCTCTTTGAAATTACTCACCTTCGTTTTGCTCAAATTCATCTAAAACCTTATCGAGGTTGTATGCCTCTGCTTGGAAATAGTTCTCCATTTGTCAGGGAACGACCACCAGATCCTTGTCTAAACCTGCCAGAGAACAAATTACAATCAGATGTTTAACCTTCAGTCAGCAGTGTTCCATTACATATTGTCCTGATTTAAAGAGAAAAAGTCCTTTGTAAATCAAATTTTACATACATTACAGACATATATCAAAAGTATTTTCCAGGAATAAAAATTATTTGTGTGCTTAAACTTGTTTCATTCAGATTACCAAACTCCCCAAACTTGCTTTGGATTTTATTACCTCCCGTCTCTCACATTAATGTGTTTGGCTATCAGGATCACCATAATGGCAAGAGCAAAACTGCTGTGACACCAGTCTAAAAAAAAAAATATATATATATATAAAAAAGAATCATTCTAAAGACCCAGAAAGGCCAACTAAAAAATCTGAAGACCTGACTTTCAGATTTGTGCTACCACCAATTAGCTCACGTGGCTTTGAACAAGGAGTTTAAATTCCCTGTGCTTCTGATTTTTTAATGTACAGTAGGCTAGCAGTACTTTGTGTCAGTCCTCATTTCTCTCGAGATGCTTCAAAGATTTATACTTGTAAAAGTTGTTAAGGGACTTAATGGTTGTTACTTGAATTGTGCTACCTCTTAAAATGTCTACTTCAATAATCCTTGTTTCCCTGAAAGGCAGCCACTGGAAATCTACCAAAATGCACAGAAGTAAATAGTCTCATCAAGAGATAATGCTCTCAGGCTAGAAAAGAAGATGACAAGAGAGAAATAAGGGGGGGGAAAAGCAAAACCAAAGCCAAAAAAGCCAACCCCAAATCCTTACATAACTATCTTCACATAATAAGTAATATTTTGCCCTAACAGCAGTAACGCAGACTCCTCACTACCAAAGTCTTGTAGCACCAAGACACCCTGATTCATTTTTTCCAAACATTCACTACCAGCAGAGACATTTTCAGTGGGAAATGTGTGCCATAGCCTATAAACCACAGAGAGACCTTGACTGGATCTGTTCTCTGAACATCATCCAAAGCAGCTTTATTCTCTTCAGAGTTGGCTTTCACTGTTGTGAAATAATGCAATGGAGAAGGAGAGAGTGAGAACCTTGTTTTGCAGCACGAAGCAGTGTTAGACCTGACAGCTCAATTAAAAACCTGATTTTTTCAACCAGAAATACAACACATTAGAGGAAGTTTCCAATTGAAAACCATTATTCTTATTTAATTTACCATTATCCCCACAGTATCTGAATTTAAGGAAAGCATCAACCACCTTTATTTGCATTACTACAACATTTTGTATTTATGAATTTACAAATTATAAATATTTATAGTACAATAAGTTTGTATTTATTATGGGCAACAGCTGCAGTTAGGTTATTGATAGGAAAAGACTGCATTGAAATATCACAAAATGTAGAATTCAAGTTTTCAAGGTCAACTTAAAATTGTGATGGTTGTTTTAAAAGGTGATAAATCCATTGCTATTTAATATAATTAGACTAAGGCACGTGTTAAAGATATACACAGAAGCTAGTTTTAAAGAAAATTAATCTAACAGTCACTTAGAATTGCAATAAGCATCGACAGAAAGAAGACCATTTGCAAAATAATTCCAAGATAAACTAGACTTGTCATCTGACATACTCCTAGATTTGTCCTCTCTTCTGGGATTTTAGATTAACTCCTTCTGCAAGGAAAACAGATGATTTGCCATATCATTTACTATGCACAGATGCACAGCTCAGAACATAAGCAGTGGAAAAGCTGCCCACACTGATCACCAGCTGCATTCCAGGACTCTCAAAAGTAGTGTTTTGTACAAAATACCAGGTGATTTAACATCCATTTATAATGTATTCAATTTACATTATAATGATAACATTGCTCCTAGCAAACAATTGATGAAGACACGTATAATTATTCCTAGGCAAATTCCTGCCACTAAGGTCAATGATGCAAAGAATATTTGTCAGTGAGGCACTGCAAGACTGAAAAATATCAAGAAAAATTTTTGTGCTCATGAGTTCCAGCTGAAGAGAGAAAAGACCTTTTATATCACTATTGTTATTTCACTCACTGATGTACCAGGATATATGGAGAACCTTTTATTTTTAAACTCACAGTCACTAAGCTGACAGCCACTCTAAATGAGATCTCATTGTCTGTTGCAGTAGGTATTTCTCAGGAAAGGTCAGCTGCAAATCTTCAGGTCTAACATCTAAAATTATTATTATTATATAAAAGAACACAACAACCCCCCAAGCTTTGCTGCAAGTTTCTGCCAAGGGCAGAGCACACTGCCAAATCCACAGAAGTCCTTAATGTCCTCTCCTTTGTCTGACAGTAAAGGAGGACGAGTACTCATGTTCCTAACAGATAGCAGCAAGGCTTCCTGATTGTCAGCAACTCACATCTTTGCCAGTTGAAGATCTAATGCTTCAACTCTCCACAGCCAGCAACTCAAGATCAAAAGAGAAAATAAAACCCTCTAACGCAGCATGCTGTAATAATTGAGTAGCTGTTTTCCCTGTGGTTTAGAATTTAATTTTATTTTGAATATTTTATTAAATGCCCAAGCTAAATAAAAAGCATATTCCTTTACAGGTCTTTTGAAACTTTTGACTGCATCTCACATGTACCACGATAAACATTTGGAAGACTTTTAGGATCACTCTAATCCCAAAGTTCCTCTTAGTACAAAGGTTGGCGTGACAATTTGTAAAGGATCCTTCACAGTTTTGAAACTCTGTAGTATTGCTCAAATATCCTGAGTCATGGCATGGAGAGAAGCTGATGAGCAAAAAACACAACACTTAAACTCTGAAAAAAGGAGAATAAAAGCATGAGGAAATCAGAAAGAAGTTTCAGTGGTAATTTCAGTTTTTTGGCATGTCACCAAAAAAGGAGATGCTTTCTAAATTACGATATATTGGGATGAACAATATGAAGGAGATCTTGTGCCACTGAAAAGAAAAGGAAGCATAAACCACCAATAAGTAAAAAACAGGAGATGTTTTTATCCAAAAATACAGTCTTCCGTGCAAAGGTTTGGCAAAAAAGACCAATTATGGAAGAAAAAAAAAAGTAAATTTTTTTGTTTTATTTAACTCTGTATACAAAAATTATATATACTAGTGCATAGTAACCATTGTAATAAAGTCCAGAACTCAAGATCACATTGCAAAGTCATCTTCTGTCTTTCAGGGCAAAGAGCTAACTAAAACATGCAGCCTGTCAAATCAGCTTATTTTCAAGCTCCTGTTGGATCACAGATCATACATAATTCAGGAAGTGTGTTTTACGTATCAATTTCTTCATAACAACAGCATGGGCTTACCATCATCTTCATTTCTGAAACTTGGGAATTTACATTCCACGAAGCTTTACATGCTTTAGTCTCCCTTGATGTCTAAACTTAAAGGTGCATGTATCAGAAATGTGTGTGTCATATCTACCCAGAATTACTGCCCTGGCCATCACAGCGTGCAGACACAGCACAAACTTCAGTTGCGTAGCGGGGGAGAGAAGGAGACAGAAGAAAAGGACAGAAAAACCTTCCTTAAAATGAGGTGCTATTCTGAACAGGCTGAGCCTTGGAGACTGCCTCTCAAGAGAGCTCAGATATCCCACATGCCAGCTTGCTCCTGGGAAATGAACTGAACAAGAGACCAGCCTTGTGTCATACCTGCAAAGCAACCAGACTCGTATTTGTGCTGGGCTCTATGATAAGGGCTTATGTAACCCATGATCTTCTGCACTTCATATCCTAAATTATCCTTGGGATGTTTCCAGCATGGGAACTGGCAGCCTTTAGTCTTTCAAATTGTCTTTAGCAGTCGATGATCAGCTTGCAATCACATTAATACTGAAAGGAAGTAATACTGACATTCAAAAACTCACAGCAAAGGCATAAGAACGAGAGAATATGTAAAGAACCAGAACAGGATCTCAGGATTTCATCACGCTGTCCTGTGGAGATAACTCTTTCAATATCAAACTGTGAACCTAGACATTTCAGTAATCTCTTACTAAACAAAATGCTCACAGTTTATTATAGTCCTCACAGAATATATCCCTGAAAAGCTCCTAAGATGGAAGTCACAAAGGGCACGAAAAACTGGAACCAAACATTGCTCATTCGTCCAGATAAAAATCCCACATCCAGAAAATGTAATTTTCCCATATCACGATAGCACGGAAGCATGGATTGACTGGACAGACTGATTTATTAGATCCAGGGCCCCTGAAGACTTCCTCCAACCCAAACAAACAATGGTCAAGTGCACATCTTGTTCCAGCTCCCTTCGGCGATCTGTGCGTTACCTGTCCCTGCGAGTCAGGCACCTCTGCTGTAATGAACACTTTGTTCAGAGTTGAGCAATGGCTTTATTTAGAACTGATGAGATCTGGCTACAGCACGGACTGAGAAAGAAAGACTTTGCCCGCCTTCCCCCTCTCCCAAACAAAATAAGATGCAATATTTGCTCTAAAACAGAGCAATTACTCTCGGTAAAAAACAAAACAACAAATTGCTAAAAATAGTCCATCGTATTCTTATATAAAAGATCCATCCATATAGAAAGGTGTATGTATATAAATATATATCCATAAGAATATATAAAAACATATCAGGTGCAGAACTCTGAATCATTATATTCTAAAGCAGAACTTGCCTCTTACCTTTTTCTTATACATATGTTAAGAAACGAATGACCCTGTGCCTTCTCATGATGACTGCAGCACCAGCCAGATCTGCTGAATCAGGGTGTTCTACTTGATCCTACAAAGAAAATACAAACATGTATTTTATGACTGGTAATTTTGCCACAAACCGTGTTCTTTTCAACACATGACTGCAGCTAGCACAGGCATATTTGGCAAATGCTGCAAGCTTCAGATGATTTGGATTACATCTGCAGCTTTAAATTCAGGGATGTGTGTGCACTATGCCACTTTTGCTCTCCAGCAGTCTGGTGAAAAATGCTGCTAATAAAAACCACATTGCTACCTACCTGTTATTATTCTTCATTTAAGTGTAAACCCTCAGTATAATGCACCAACTCCAACTGGTCTTGTATTCCTGATGACCTTGACTGGTAACAATTTATAAAACTAGCCTCTGAAATCAATTATATCATACTACAATAGGCCTTCCAAAAATAAAGAGCTAGTAGTTTTGATAGTCAACAAAAATTTCACAGCCCTCTGAATTCTGTAATTCATCAGCTTCCCACTGATTCTGTTACAGCTAAACAAGTGGTTTTGTCTTCAAATTATTCCCCCTACAATCTCAGGCTCCCTTAGTTTCCTTTTGCTGCTTCTCACAAAACCCACAATAGCACCGATCTTCAATAGCAGGGAGGACCCAAGAGAAAAAAAAAAGTCACCTGAAGAAACTTTTGTTCTTCAATCCACAGCATTTCTATAGGTCGGGTGCTCAGTTTCACAGGCTGCATCCTAACAGCCAACAGAGCTCAAAAATCCAACACAGCCATGGGCAGAGAAAACAGTAACTAGTTTATGACAAACAGTGCAGAAAGAAAAGGAATGAGATACGTTAAATTCATTTTTTTTAAGGTTTGCTAGCACTGACATTTTGACCTGTTAGGTAGCTGAAATATTTTTTAGTGCTCTGATGAAGCTGCAACGTAAGTTAGGAAAAAAATCTTAAAGCACCAGCAAAATTAACAGTGCTAACAGGAAAAAAAAAAATCCCTTCTCCATGCATGAAAGTGATATTCAGTGTTACACTAAATTTTTCCTAGGGTTGTTTACTATTTTTCTCAGAAATAAGCTAGAGTAATAATTCCAGAAAACTAATTAACTGAACAGCAGCACTCTGAGCACTACTGTTTCCAAACTCAGAATCCCAGAGCTTTGGATGCCAGCAGAACTCCTCCTGTATACAAGTAAAATTTCTGATGCTATGTGGATTTCTACCTCTATAAATGAAAATTAATTTTGGTTATCTGGGAAATAGTAGACATTACTGTATCACAACATTCTTCAGATAGGCTTCACATGCATATAAAGAAGAAGTGGAGGAAATTTAATGCTACTGAAAGGCTCCAGAAGAAGCTTCTTCAAAGGGATGTGAAGTACAGGTGGCAGTGGGGAAAGCCTTCTGTACCACCACCACGTCCCCTCCCGGCCTGCAGTGCAGGAAAATGATTCCGTTTCCATGACCCCTTTGAAAAGTCAGATCAATTAATGACAATTCTGTCTGTGATTTATGGCAAGGCCTGTCAGCTGCATCACGAACATCACATGAACCAGTCATACATTAACCACAAAGTTCAACCTCCCCTGATCAGGATCAGCCCTAGCAACCCACAGCTGAAACGAGCTCTGCTGACACCCGTGCTCTAAGCCAGCAAACCTTCTAGGCAAGCAATATTCAGGGCAACAGCACAGCTTTATTATGCATTGTTTTCATTCTGCTCCTCTTTCCTTGTTCCATTCTTCCCAGGTAATGGCTTTTTGTGTGTAACCACTCAACAGAGTAGAACACAGATCCAATCAATCACTGCCAGTCTCCAAAGGGAGCTTTGAAGGGATATTACCTGGAGGTCCTGGAGTTTTTTGTTTACAGTTCAACATTTACTCCCAGCAGCCATTTCCCCTTACAAAGACCAATGAAAAAAATCAAAGCATGCTTACAGAGATGAACGTAGTCTATTTAAACAAAAAACAACTAAAAAAAAAAAAGGTAAATTATAACATTTGGAAAAAAATTAACAAGTTAGCAACAGAGCCAAATTCTTTTTTTCAGTAAGAATTCAATGTATGAGGAGTATATTTAAACGAAAATTGAGGACAAAAGGAATAACTATAAATGAGAGCCAAGAACACTCACAGCAACATATAACCCAGTGATTATTTGGTTCTCTCTGAACCACACACACTGCTAAAAAAGGGTTCCACCACACTTGTAAAAAATCCATACATTTCCACCTAAAAATTTTGGGCCCACTGAGACGTAAGATCACTGCAAATGAAGGAGGCCCAGTGTTCGTGCTGTCCCAGTTTGCTACTTGGAGCATTTCAGTTCCTTCTCTCTTCTGCAGGTTGGCTGAACTCCTCTGTCTCCTGCCCTGCAGTGGTGTCTGTCACTCAGGTGCTGCCTTGGTTGTACCCTACATGTCTGATTTCCCTCAGGAGCTCCAAGAAGGCAACTACCAATTACTGCAAAAGCAAAACAGAAATTGAAGAGAAATTTGACAAGCAGAGACGTGCTCTGAATAAAGAAAGGTTGAAGAACAGAAGAAAAGAACTCCAAAAATATAAAATTAGAAAGATCTTCCACAAGAAGGAATGTAAAAAATGTTTACAACATTAAATTAAAGTAATCTGAACTAGCAGAAACCGGAATAGCTTATGATAAATGGAAAGAGACTGAAAAAGAAGCAATTTTGGTACTAGGGTAAAAAAATGCAAAAAATGTTCAAAGCAGGAGGAGATGCTAAAAAATGCTTCCATCTACTGGCAAAGATCCAACTCCTAACTACACTACAGATCCTCTATAATGTGCTACCACTGAGAAGATGTCTTTGAGTAGGCAGGGAGACATTTGCAGCCATTTTAAGGCACTGTATTATTGCTAGATTAGTTGAACTAGGCATTATCTTAAATGCAAATCCAGATTTCAACACTGGTATCTTCACTTCCTACCTTGTCTACGCTCTGGAAGTATTAGATGGGAGATTCAGAGACTACAGGCAGGGGATGTGTTCAGGCCCCAACTCTGCAAGAAAATACAAACTACAAAAAAGGTTACCATAGCAGAGGGCTACAGTAACGGGAAATAAGTGTACTTCATCAAGGGGGGAGACAGGTAGAAAGTTTCAGGACACATATCAGTAATGTAAAATGAATTATTTTATCTGATCAGACAATCTGGAAGCTAAACCTTCACAAATGGAAAAGGGGCTCTTCACTAAAGTAATGTAATACTTGAAATAATGGGTGGTTTATCGCATGCCCAACAATTTTGTCCCCAAACATGGAGTTCTTTCTACCTAGCATGTGCCAGATGAAGGGGAGGGCAAGCATTACAAAGTGTTTGTGACACAGCAGTAGCGGCATCTGTCACACACCTAAAAATGCCTACAATGGCAAGGATTTCAGATTAGGCCCCAGATTGAACCTTCCAAAACTAAGTGTTCTATTAATAAATTAAAGTAGTAGTCGTTCAGTGCAACTAGGAAAAAAAAAAACCCAAACTGTTTTCAAGATTCTAAGTTATTTATGAAAATTCAGCAAATGACAACAGATTTTTTAAAAATACATGGTCTATACCACAGTTCAGATTAGAAAAATCCAATTAAAACTCACCATAAATCCATTCAGTAAGAAATACTAAATGCAGCAGCAAAAATGAAATGCATCAACTATAAAGAGTACTGCTAATCCTTTCCCGGCACCAAAAGCTCAAGATGACCAAGCATCCTTCAGCTTTGCTTTCCATAATTTGCTGATGTTCCAACTACTCAATGTCAATGTGCCCAAGGCAGGCTGGGGCATGGCAGGCTATTTCTGTGTAACACACTTTGTACCAGCTCTCTACCCATGAATGCTGACAAAAAATAAACTCTTGCAACGTTGCATTGGATTGTCTTTTTTTCCAATCAACTGAACAAACTGAGGTGGACAATGCTTAAAGCAGAACGGTCTCTCTAATTATTTCACCAATATTTGCATCCTTTCCCTTGACTCTCCCCCATGCCATTTTAAAGCCATTATTTCCACTTTTGTCTCCAGCCAAGTTTCCATAAGGAGACATTCACACATGTCTGAGCAGTAGTAAGGCAGTCAAAAGAGCAGCAACTTCAAAGCAGCATTATAAGAAGTATCACAGTCAAAAGCAACAGGGAGACAAGACAAACTACAGCAGCATTATCAACCTTTGTGCTCCGGAAAATAAAAGCAGCCCAACTGAGAAGGACACCTGCTTTATAGCCATTTACAGTAGAAAGAAAATTCCATTTCCTACCCTTTTTTACTATTTCAAGGAGAAAGCAATTGATTTGTTTTCCTGACACAAACCCTGCCAAGCAGCCTCAGCCCACTGCAGAGGCCGGGCCTCAGCACCTGGAGACAGGAACCAGCTCCTGCTTATGGAACTGCTTTGGATGCCTGGAAAAGGATCCATCCCTGCTCTGGGGAAGAACAAATAGATCGGTTTACACCACAGTGCTGCCTTCCACGCAAGTTTTTCCAGAGAAATACAGCTGGAAAATAAAAGGAGGAAAATACTTTCCTGAGCTTACTCATAACGCTCGTAGAGGTCGCTTCCAAATGTGGTGGTATAGATATCTAATGTTTTCTAACACTTTGTTTCATGCAACTTTCAAGTTTAAAATACTGTAAGCCACAGAAATGTAATACACAGTGCGTTAAACATGAATTTAATACAAATTCATGTTTCTTAATTTGTGCATGGGTTCCAAGTAATGTCATCAATGTAACAACATAGTTATTTTAAAAAATTAATCCATTTAATATACTGATCTGAAGCTGTTATTTATCTTTATTCAAATACCAACTAAAGTAAACATACAGAACAAGCAGACTTATGGGATGATTTTTACATTTCAGTATTTGAGAAGATTTTGACTCTGACGTTTTGCACATTTGAAGAATAAATTCATTTAAAGCTGCACACTCTATCCCAGAGTGGATTAATCCAGTATTCTAATACTTTATGTTTTTTTCTTCTTTCCAGTGTAGCATAGACACAAGAAAGAAACCCAAATAGACTCAACATTTCAGATCTTTCTTAGATTGGGGCAATAAGGGAAGAACTGAATGAGGTCCCCTATAATTCTCTAATTAAAACCCTCCAACTCCTAAGGAACTGTCCTTTTTATAAAGCTACTGAGGGGCTGACACTTGCAAGTGCCAGGGAGCAAAAACTGACAGTAAAAGCCAGAAGTGCCACACAACCAGAACGGGACAGATCAAAGGGACAAAGGGCAAGAAGGGAAACTGCTTTGCTACCATTCACCATCCCATCAATTCCGAGTTGTACCCACCGGGGGAGAAGCTGCTGGAAGCAGCACAATTTATACATTCAGCTGCTCTTTAAAGAATGGACCATCAGCACAGGCAAAAACTCTGAAAGATGACTGGAGAGCAGTCAGGCAGCTGCTAACCCCACCTTTATCAACGGGCTCTGTTTCCAACACTCCTGGGGTCATCTCTGCTCACCTGATTACTGCGCCACACGACAGCGTTCCAAACTCTGACATAACTTTTAAAGAAATATCATCATTACAGACACCAAACGGTTACCATTTCTCAAATCCTCTGTTATGTAAAGCTGGATTACCATACACCCCTGAAATAAATATGGACTTTTATCTCATACTCTCTTCTCCCTGAAATTACCTCTAAGCAGGTAACTTAATTCCCATTTTGTGTAGACCTTTCTATTCCTATCACACCAAACACATTATAAAACACTAATGTCAAGCGTAGCAAAGTTCCCTCCCACGTTTGTGATCGTGATCTAACATCACTGCTGATGCTTACAGTGCATTATGGCTTAAGTCATCTGTAACTAGTAACTCACTGGATACAACTGAACAGTCCATGGCAACAGGGCGTACTGAATCTGCTATTTCTGAGCGTGCATCTCATCTGTGCTGAGGGCATTAACCTGAGCACTAACCACCAGAAACAGGCAGTGACTTGCTTTTAGGTGCACCATAAAGCTTGTTCTCACTGACACACTGTTCACGCTGTTCACTGATACAGTATATCACTGATACAGTGTCGATGTATATACTATATATGATATAACCAGGACATCGACCTAAAATTTAGGCTGGGCTCCAGCAAGTTCTAGTTATAATACTAAGTACCCATAATTTTGTATCTCTGTTAGCAGTCACAGGAAATAAAGACTTAACAGACAAAACCCAAAAACATTGAAAGCCTTTCTTACTAATGAGTTATGACTATTAATACGCTTATCAGAAATCTTACAGAGCTCTAGAAACTCCAAACTCTTCTAAACTCAGATGCAACATTTCTCAGATAGATCGAAACTGAGAAACCTCTGCCACTTCTTCTGTCCATTGATAGGGTGATTCTGCTCAGCCATGAATCCCCATCTCTTGCCCCTCCTTCTCAGCCTGAGAATACTCCTCTTTTCTTCATCTGCAGGGTTCCTTTATCACTCTCACATTCCTTCTCCATTCACTTCTTCCTGCATCCACTTGTTTTCTCTCTACCCAAGCTGGCAGTAAATAAATAAATAAATAAATAAATAAATAAATAAATAAATAAATAGAAACCCCATGATCCAACATTACTGTTCATTACTGGCACAAACATACTTGTAAACAACCTTATTAACCACACGAGATTAAGAACAGTGGGAGCAAACCCCACAGCAATGGTGGTACATCCACTCTGCAAACAGAAATGGAAGTCTTTAGAGGGCCGGCCATCAAAAAAAGCAAAAAGCAAACAAAAAAAACCCACATGGCTAAAATAACAGCCATATCCTAAGACACTGCCCTAACTGCCAACTTGCCTCCTACCTTTCCTCATCATTACTGACCATCATTAAGCTCCTCCACAAATTCATTTAAACCCCCAGCCTTGGAGCCTGAAATGTGTTTTCTGATACATTACACAGTGGGTATTCAGCATCCAGAACCACTTCCCTCAAGCATCTCAGTATTTGAAACCTCTAGTCAAGACAAGTTTTGTTAACTACACAGGAGACAGTTCTGCATGTTTCCTCAAATTAGAAGGTACAATTACATTTAGAAGCCATCTGTACAGAAATGAAGCTTAATGAAAAAAAAAAAAAAATAGCCACAAGGGGTAGTATAGGAAATTAATAAGGGAACAAAACCACCACATATACATTTATCTATTGCCCATGAGTCTCAAGAAACAACTTCTAATTGGCACCATAATAAATTGCACATTCATGCTACATGAGTATTCAAAGAGAAAATCTATGAGCAAATTCCAGAGATGGGTTAAAATGCATTTTACAGGTGACTTGTTAAGTGAAACCAAGGTAAATACAATTTAGAAGCTATTAAGCCAGTGCACCAATACAATTACTTGAAAGCAGAAAAGCACACAGGTGGACTGATGCTTAAGTAACAACCTTTTAAAGTTACATTTATAAAAGAATCAAGAAAGAACTGTGAAACCCATGAAATATGCTGGGGTTTTATGCAGCCTTCATCATTGACACAAAAACACAGTATGAAATTACTACAATCAATGCAATTTGTTGTTTCAGCTAAGAGGCTGTTTCAATATATATGCTATTTAAAGTAATCTGTTAATAATATAACCTAAGAAGTGGGCTTTGCATGTACTTCGAGTTCAGCAAATAAGAGACCATTAAAATATTCATTTGGAATTCACCAACCCAGCGTTTTCAATGTACCTTTGGAACACAGTGACAACCAATATGCTCTGCTGGACTACCAGTGTGGCTGGCAAACAGAAACAGCAGCTGTATACTGGAGGGTAAAGCCCAAAAAGGTGTAAATAAGATATGTGTGCCTTTCTCTACAAAACAGAAGCCTCAGAAGCAAGCTATTTCCAAGCCATAGCATGTATTTTTCTACAGCATCAGAGGAGAATGTGCAATTTCAAAGACTGTGAGATAGAAGAAAAAAAAAAAAACAATCACAAAGAGGGAACTTTCCACTTACATTATCTCAATTCATATTAAATGTTCATTTATCTGCATTACAGCGCAGATAGGGAATAAAAGAATTACATTGGCACGATTAGTTTGCTGGATATATTTTAACCATGTAAGTTTTGTGCCTCCTCCAGCCTACAAAGAAAACTCAGTATTCCCAGCCTCAGTAATATGAACATGAGGAGCTACATACTGGTTAAGTGTTCAGATGCTGTCACTTTTCAGGTGTTGTATCATTAATCTCCTACAGAAATTAAGATTATGTAATTATAGTGTTCATTTACTATTCTTTATGCTCATATTTACATCTATATGGATGTATCAATATATAGATATATTGATATATAGATATCGGCCATGAAAATTAGTATCAACACAGTAAAAACAAATCCACGTGACTGCCTGCCAAGGGAAAAGCAAGCTGCTCTATGTATTTTGGCAACAACCTGCTGGGCAATCAATACCCACACAGCTCCAGAAAAAATCCCCAGAATTATGGTGTTATGTGAGAAAGATGGGATTAATGCAGAGAGGGAAGGAAGGGAAGAGATACTACAGGGCAAAAAGGATTGACATCTGCAGAAAAGCAAGATTCTTTCATTCCACAGAAGGTGGAATAAAATGCTCACTCATATAGTATGTCCAATGACTTGGATACGTGTAACATCAGGTAAGACAGTATAATAAACTCATTCAACACATCTTCCAACTTGAATAAAACATACTTCTCACCAAATCATGGAAGAAATTCCCTACTACTTACAAAATCCTTCACAAAATCTAAAGAATTATGGGTGGAAAATAAGTTGTAGCCATCAGAAAAGACTCTGGAACAGATTGCCAGTGTTTCAGCTCCTTTATTACTGGTTCCAGCACACTGCACTGACTCAGTCCAAGAACCACTGAACTCTTTCGAGCACCGGGATAACCAAGCCCAGTTCTCTGTCCTCAGTACTGGATGGTGTGAGGCAAGGAGCTCCTTGGATCTGTCATGCCCTGAAAAGACAGGCCAGCACTACCCCTCCTCAGCAGCTGCTGGGAGTAACACACAAGATAAACTTTTTTCCTATCACACTTCTTTAAGAATCAGCAGCAGTTATCCACCTCTCTTCTGCAATAAACCACAGCAGCCACTGCCTTTGCTTCTCCACAACACCTGCAGAAAATCTGAGCGTGCACCTCTTCACTCACCGCGCTTCCCAGCCTGGCAGAGAAACAAGATTAATTTCATTTTGTTTGAATTGATATGCAAAGCTCAGAGCTGCACAACTCGAGGTGGGAATACAAATGTAATTTTGCCAGGCACCTTCAGCAGCTGAATGTGGTGGGGTTTACCTTCACCAAAGTGCACCTCAGAGGTACCGGACGTGGGGCACAGCCAAGGTCAGAACGATGTCTGTGCCCCACACAGACCAGAGGAATATAAATCCTCCGAAATCAGGACCTATATTTTACTGGTTTTGACACCAGTCTTCAACTTTCTTCTTAAACCAAACAATTCAAAAAAACAGAGAGAGGAAAGGAAAAAAAAAATAAGAAGCTGTTGAAGAAGTAAAGGAAATAGATGAGAGAACAATTTCATTGAGTGGGTTAAAATAAATGCAAGAGAAACATAGTAAACAATAACTGAGAAACAAAAACCTCACAAATCTCAAAATGTCTACCATTTTTGTCATGCATTATATTGCAAACTTTCAATTACCTGACTGGCCAACTGGTCATGCAATAGATTTTATGTATTTTCATTTTATTTGCCAGTTCTTCTTGAATTTATAGTAACTACATACACTGCAAAAATCACAGTTTCAAATGGCTTGGCCTTTATTTTAGTGTTTCTATGTCAATCTCCTAGTTCACACTTGGAGTACAAACAGGTAAGACAACATGTACACTGAGTTCAAAGCAGAGTTTTGACACAACAAAACTGAACCTGGAAACAAGAAAAGCTCCTCTAATAGTCGGTGTCATTCACAGATAAAGAAGGTATTATGCGGTTTAGAAAGCTCTTTGATCTTCTCCCACTGAACATTTACCAACTTCTTTTAAGTGCATCACATTATTTCTTGGAAAAAGGTACCAGTGGATGTTCTTCCACTGATAATCTGCTGTGAATCTGATAAAGTATTTCCCTTATATTGTACCCAGAACATGTACAAAGTTTGAGCATTATTATTTATTAAAAAAGGCTTCAGTATGTTGTAGAAGTTAATCAAAACTTTCCAATTCCAGTATTTTTTTAAACTGCAAGAATCCAGAAGGCTGTTAAGCCTAACTACTGGAGCAGCTAGAGCTCTTCTATAATTGATAGAGCACACATGAATCTCTGACCCAAGGATGGCCTCATTTCAATTTATCACCTGATAGGAAATGTCCTCTGGATTCTTTGTACGCTGGGAAGAAGAATGACAAGTTCCTCCCAGCTACCATTTTACTAACAACAACAAAAAAGCCTCCTTTGCAAAACTGTAGCACAAGTAGCCAATAAGGAAAAATTCTGAAACACTACCAGCACAGTAATAATTTGGTATACAGCATTTCTGTTCTAGCTCTTAACTGGATAAGGGATCCTCTCAGCTCAAGCAAAGAAAAGCACAAACCCCTTCAAGCATCTTTGATTGTGCCTAATTTCTCTAATGAAGAATAGCTGGGAAAGAGCCCTAAAATAGTTATCAAACTGAATTCTACAACATTTTCACACATAGAAAATAACAGAGGAAGAAACACTTCCAGCCTTATGTACATCAGGCTTTTTTTGTAACTACTGCAAGCATCGGTTCAGCTCGAGTCAGGCCAAAAGCCAGGAAGACACCAGCGAAGGCATTTCCTGCACTGCTTCACACCCAGAACCATCCCCTGCACAGGGTTCAGCAGCACCAGCTGATGCCTCGAGCCTCCACGGGAAAGCTTTCCACCTTTGGCACCGTGCTGGAACCAAAGTGCAACAGAAATCCAGCAAAGCAGTGCTTGAGAAAATTGTTAGTGGGCCATTTGCAAATGTGAAGCCATACTCAACCCCACTATGCCATCAAACTCTTATAAGAAAAGTTCATCAAGCTTCCTGTGGATATTAAAAGGAAGAAGTATAGGAAACAAGCAGCATGCAATAAAATTCTTGAGAGACAACTCTAGTAAAAATTCTAGCAGAGCTTACTGGATTGCTTCTGGGCTTTGAGCGTGTTCTCTTAAACAAGTGGTACTATTGATATCCCACTGGTTTACAGGGCCACCAAAATATCAGAGGTGTAGTACTAACAATATTAACACATACAGCAAGCAAGACAAAGATAGACAAATAATTTACCTACAACACAGAGACAAAATGCAGAGGGGTATAGCTATTAGCACTATCTGTAAGTAATTCCATATGAAAGTTGATAATGTCTACTCGAGAAACACAGAGACAAACAAAAAACCAACCAAGTGGAAATCCAGCACTCAAGTCCAAGTTTTCCTTTGCTCAGTGTACACTGGGGACAAAACATGTGAGAAGTTCAATATATCAACACCAAAACTTCAAAACATAACATATGGTCACACTGCTGCATATTGACATTTCCAAATGATCAAATTTCACACGAAAACAAAACAATGCTGAAGTTTCCAACAGCTCTCTCCTCCCCAGACTTCATAACTAACACGATTATTGCCTTAGTTTATCCTCAGACTGAAGATATCACAGAAACTCCTCGGAGAGACTCCAGCTCCACACTTCCTAAAACACAGAGGATCTACAGGTTGGGACTCCACACCTGTTTTTCACAGAGTTTATCACCTTTTTTTTTTTTTTCCCTGTAACAGAACTATGCCTGTGCAAATCTCAGCTGACTGGACTTGGTTCTTTACATCCCCTCTCCCTGGAGCAGATCAGGATGAAAGAATAGGGAAGGACCAATTTACCCTCTGTTGACACCCTGAAGTTCCTAGCCATGCACTGCTTGCCTTCAACCTACATTTTTTAATTAATTAAATTTCCCTAGTAAATACCTTTAAAATTGTTTAAGTGACACTTTATGGATTCCCTCTGCCACTCATGTTAAACCTATTTGATGCTGATGTACTACTTGGAGGGCTGTTATTTCTGAAAAAGAACTACCAATATTAGTCATCTCTGCTTGTCACTTGCAGCAATACAGCAGTAATATAATTACTGATGGAATAATCCACTAAAAAACAGACTGGAATTATTCAGAAAAAGAATACATATAAACTCATCTTAAAAGTATTTTTCCTATTCTACCTGTCTGCTATGGCAGCCTGAATAGCAGCTAAAGTGAAACTCAGCCAAACAAATATTAAGTAGAAACATACTTTTGTATGTAAAAATAAATTTATTTTTAGAGATAAGACAAATAATCACTCTTTACACATAAATTACATTTATGTGCATTATGATAAAGGTCATTTATTTTTATCAAAGATTTTTCAATGTGGGGGTTTTTTTATAACTATATAGCATGTTTTGCTCTAGTCACTAGTCCAAAAAGTTGTACCAATACATATCCTGAATTCTACTTTTCCTAAATTCCAGTTCAAGCAGAAACTGCTGTCAATGAAGCATCCTTGATGTATATTTTCCTATCCATCTGCATTAATTGACACAATTTTCCCAGTATTGCAAGATACAGCCAACACTTCTAGCTAACACAGAAGTTGTCTTTATCAGCTAAAACTCAATACTTTCAGCCACTTTCAGCCATTTACTTTTGACTTTCTACTGCCTATCAATACAAAAAGCTTTGTCACCTTGTAGTACAGCTGTACCTTTCCCAATGCTTTAGAGAAACAACAGGGAGGAAAACCAGAGCATATTATCTGTCCATTTAAAAGTCCAAGTCTCCTAAAGAATCACAAATAGAAAACCATAAACAGGCCACCTTTCAATTTCTTTAATCTCAATGGCATTACAAAAATAAACATTAGCCTTTATATAACACTTTCAAAGAAGCCTATGATTATACCGGCGTCTTACAACGGCGTTCTGGAAAAGATCACAGATCCATCAGCACACAGACTAACTGTGCACTGAGACTGTCATTCCTCAACCGATTTTCGGTTAAGAAAATCAGCTTTAGTGGGAAGATTCTTAGCTCTGTGTATCAAAAAGATTTTTTCTGATCAGCAAAAACGTGAACATACAACTTCTTCCCAAAACCTCTTTGTGGCCAACTTGTATTCAAAAGCAAAAGGCCACTCTAATTCTTTAGCAAAATAATTTCCAGGTAATTTTCTACAGACAGCCTGTAAACTGAAAAATAAGCAAGCTGTTTTCTGCCAAAGCTGGCACAGCAAGTGGACCGACTACAATAGACATTAAAAGCTTATCATTCTTTGGCCACAAGTTTTAATACTGCATCTTTGTTCACTGTCTACCTTTGTTCCCTGAGACAATCGCAGCCAGACTTTATGCCAAGCTAAAAAAACTGTATTTCATCTCAGCCTTAGCCCCAGGCCTCAGATCCTGAAACGAGTGTGTGTTTGAAAGTATTTAATCCCCAGCCTCGTAACTGACTCAAAGCTAACACACAAAAATAACACCCAATATCAGGAGTCAGCACGGAGGTTTTGGGGTGGGTTTCTTCCTTTCTCACACACTAAAGGAGGCACCATAAAGCAATGCAAATAAATCACAGTGTGTCAGAACATGGTAACTTGTTCAGGGCTGATCGGGGCTTCAATTAGAGAGGGAGGCTTGTTTGAAATTTTAGACCCTTCTTCAGCTTCCATTTCAGATTCTCCAAACCTCTGAAGAGATTTTTTAAATTTGTCTCTCTTGGGTCAAGGAGACTGCTCTTCTCATTTTGCATCACATGCTGTAACTTTATAAAAAGAAGCACACTGAGGGTTCAGGTAGTAACAAAGGATTTGGATGTTTCAGCCACCGAAGGTGTGTCTGAAATCGGAATTTGTTCCATGCAATCAAAAATTACTTGCTAATAGGAGGTAATTACAATGATTTAAAGCCTTGCCTAGTCAGTTAAATGCTGCCCCAAAAAATTAAAATATTTTATTCAGGTAAACTATCTTTTTTATTATTATTACTATTCTACTTGTTTTTCACAGCTCCTTCTAGGTTTGGGTTCAGTCTGGACCCAAAAGCTGAGGGCAGTGTTATTCAGAAATTCTAATCTGAGACAACCACACTTAATAAGAAGACGGGCAGAATTCAGTTAACTTTTAATATCTGAACTGAATGAAAATACACGTAAGAATGTCACCCTCTGAAAAACCTCTGTCATAAAATAATAAGGAATATCCAGTCTATAAATAAAGAAGACCGTTAACACGAAAACATAAAGCCTATCAATTTCTATTACTTGCTTCTCTGTCTGGTTAAGATAAAAACATTTCTTGAGCCACACTCTGCCATAGGCACCTATTTAGCCATAGCATTTATGAGCAAGAAACTAGCCCACCTCTGCAAAAAGTCTGACATGCCAAGAGTGCCAGTTATTCTTAGAGTGAGACATGACCACAATTTCACGTAATTAGAGATGTTATAAAACGCATCCCGCCCGCTCTCCCCATCCCCCTCCACCACTACCACCATTGCAGGAGTGACTTGTTACACATCGCGGTGAGCAAGTAACATTCCGTGCCCGGGGAAAGAGCGGCGATCGGGCCATAAAAAGGGCACGGGATGCGAGCAGGGATCCTCCCCTGGCCGGGCCGGCAGCCGCGGCGGTCCGGGCACAACCTCGCCCTGCCCCGCGCCGGCACCCGGGGCGTCCCGGGGGGAGCAGCAGCTCCTTCCCCATCCCCGCGGCCGCCGGTGCGGGGCGAAAGGTGCCCCGGGCGAGCGGGTCACCCG
>VWZN01021076.1:507923-533607 GCA_013396955.1 Regulus satrapa | reverse complement strand
TAATTAAAGAGTGAGAAGCATAACACTGTAACCTCTGGCCAAATGCATGCAAGTGCATAGTTTTGCCGTCTATGAATGTCTCACAGAGGCATAAAGCTACCATAATTTTGTTCTACTTTCATTCCTCTCAATACAGCCATTCATTGGGATGTCTTCTCACCAAACACAGACAGTTTTTTTCCGAAGGGTATCATAACTGGCTGTTTTGCAAGAAGGCTGTCACATGAAGGCATGCAGAGCAGGAGTTAAGAGCCATGGGAATCATCTCTGTGAGTTAAGGTGATGGGACATGGCCTCGTTCCCCATGCCACATGACTTGTTCCTAGTGAAGATGTTTTTAGAGGAGCAGCAAACTCCACAAACACCAGGGAGCTGCTCCAGGTAGCTGCAGTGCCAGACACCTGAGTTGAGAACAGGGAGATTGTCCATCCTGTGTTCTCATTGTGCTCCCTCTGCTAGAAGAGGAAATTTTATCGTTAGCGAGAAACACTGTGTACAAATAAAACCAAACCAATAATTTTGATCCCAAGCCACGGCAAGGCTGTAAGACATGGACCAAGATCTTTCACTTGGCACAAGAGTGAAAGTTACAAACTCTCCAAAATGTATCTGCAGCTCTTCCAAGACTGTGAGCCTCCACAACATTGTCATAAGAAATGGTGACTAGCAACGTGTGCTCGCTGGGATCTAGGAGTTCCAGGGAACTCTAGGGATTCAAAATGATGCCAGAGTAATCTTTGAACAACAGAGTTAAGGACAAATAAAAGGATTTTTAAACTATGTGGTAAAACTTGCAGAAACCTGGAGAAAAGGAAGTTTCATAATGGCTTCACTCTGTTCCTAGATAGAAGTAGGGGAATGGTTAACAACGATTTAGGAAAGGCAGAACTCAATAACTATTCCTGGTCTGGTTTTGGGGAAGAGCCAAATGATGATGATGAAGAAGATGATGAAGAGATACATTCCATTACAACAAGCACTGAGGAGGATGTTTAACAGGAGCTAATGAAGTTGGCTATCAGCAGGTCCAGGTAACTTACATCCAGAAGTTTTAAAAGCACTGGCACAGAGTATCTTTAGACCATTAATGTTGATTTTCAATAAATCTTGGAACACTGTTAAAGTTCCAGAGGACTGGATGAAATATTGTACCAATATTTCCAAAGGGTAAACAAGGCGACCGAGGTAATTACAACCTGCCAGACTGACAAGAACTCTGGGTAATAAAATGGGACATTATCTACATTACTTGATTAAAAAAGAATTAAAGGGTAGAAACACAATAAATGCAAATTAATGTGAAAAATCTTGCAAAAATAATTTGATTTTTAAAATGGCATTACAAGTTTGGCTGATGAAGGTAAGTAGGTCTGCAAAATATTTGTTCTGGTAACTTGCAGCATTTTAATTTAGAAGCCAAAATGATACCAACTCATCACAGCACTTATTAAACTGTTGAGACTCTAACTGACAGTTACAAAGTGGGAAAATAAAAAGTCATCATCAAAGAATGTGTTTCTGCATCCTGTGGCAATTAGTTCTACACTGCATTGTACTGATATTAATGGTTTTAAGAAAAACATTAAATCATCACTTAAAGAGTTTGCAAGTGATGTAAGTAATAGGGATTCATAAGTAAGTCATGCTGCAAAGTAGCTGAGACAACTTGATAACAAGTAATGTGCATTTCTGTACAGCCAAATGTAAAAAACATGCACCAAGGAAGAGAGGGAGTGATTATAGGATGAGAGAATTTGTGCTTTTGCAAGTTAATGCTCAAAAACCTTGAGAATCATCACATATAATTAGAAGAAAATAAGCAGGTGGAGTGGTACTGTAGCAAAGAGGATAATGCAATCCTTGGGTTTATAAACAGGAGAATATAGAAATATGTCTGGATTTATTTTTCTGGTACTAGTCCCGCTGCTCCCGAAGTCTGATATCCAAATTCCTTAATTCCTTAATAGAAGCTGAAAAAGAGATGGTTCAGAGAAGATCGATAAGAATGATTTAGGCTGAAAGTGAAAAGGTTCAATCTATTTCAGTGTCAAAAAAGAAGGTGAAGGGGTGACTCGATCACAGGTTTTAAGGACCTCCAAGATTCAGAGAGTGTATGCAGATGTATTAATCTTCCTGTGAGGTCTTCTACCAAGGAAGGTAATTAATCACCAAGACAGTTTAGGATGGGACAAGCTGGATTTCCCAGCACTAGGAATGTCTAAATCAGGAAGTCGTAAGAACTTAATTCTAACAGAAGCAGGAGTTCAGTCCTGTAAGTCTGCTGCTCCCCGGGAGGTAGAACTCCGTGTCTGTAGCTGTGGATTCTGGCTGCTTGTCTAGGCAGAAGTTGATTTCCTAGGGCACTAAGAAGTAACAACCTGTCATCCCTTTCAGCATCATCTGACACGGCTCATGTGCTGCTCAGCACATGACGGGAGCAGCCGTGGGGATGGCAATGTTTACAATGGTTGAAGGCATGGGTGGACTCCTTCACAGAAGGCAAAGCCTTTGAAGCATATTGCATGCCAAGATAACTTTTCTCACTCAGGAAGCCTGAGACATACATTGCTGGAAGCTGGGAGGTTACTCCTGACAAGTGTGACTATATGATTTTCCTGCTAGTAAACTCTTCCTCTGGCATCTGCTTCTGGCCACTGTCTGGCCATCACGGACAGCACAGTGATCCTGTGCCAAGCAGTCTCTCAGGTCCACACCTAAACTGACCCACGCCTGGTCTCTGAAAAGGGCAGTGGGAAATTCAGCGTGAGCAGAGAATGGATGCTGGATAACAGGCATCGCACAGGAGAGGGCAAGAACCAGTGGAGAGAACAAGAATTCTTAATGTGAGATGGTCAAGGGCTGACTTGGGCAGGAGATACTACATAAGGCTCTGCATATCTCCAAAATCTGTCACTGAAGCATTCAGGAGTCTCTTGATCTGATCCAATACAATTAAAAAAAAAAAAAAAAAAAAAGAAAAAAAAGGAAACCTTGCAGCAAAATGTTAATTACTTTCCCAATGTAATTCCTGATACAAATGTTCAGCCTTCCCGTGCTATGCGAGATCTCGAGTAGGAAAGGCCTGTGCTTTTAGCCTAAGAGTCCAGACCTCTTGAATGACTGAAGCTTTTATTCACAAAGTTCCAAGGAAGAAAATGTTGGCTTTTTTTTCTGCACATTTGCTAATAACTGCCTGCATGCCACACTCTGACAGAAACCGTACTCTAAGTATTCATTGCTAACGTCGTTCCTATGAAGGGCTTAGGGATAATTTGACCAGTTTTAATTGTAAAATAAACGCCGTAGCTGCTAACAGCCTTGAAAGAGGCGAGCAGACGGCGCTGCCGACTGCAGTGCTGTGGCTTTGCCCTCTAGTGGCTGAGAGACCGGCCCAGCTCCGGTGGTGACAGCCTGAATACGTTTTGATTACCTCATCAGCCTTGAATCTTTGATTTTTCTAAATTCTGTGCAGTCTTCATCCATTAAGCTCAAGTACTACCTGCACCAGAACAATGTGAATCAATAAAATCCTTGGCTTAGGATTCTCAGAATCCTATATTAAGGTTAACTCAGTATTAGTGAGTCATACGATAAAGCCACTAATACATGGGCACTTAATTAATCTATGATGCATTTTCCACCAGATAGGACTTAATCTCTTGGAAGGAAAAAGGCCTGCTAGGTCACCATCTCATTGTGTGAGTCAGTTTAGAGTCATTCCATGCTGAATACCAATTCTTATTTTGTTCAGTATAAATTTTAAACGTGGCATGTATCCTTAGGAGTTAAAACAAACAACAAATCCCAAACTAAATCCCCCAAAAGCATGCAAATGAAACACCAAAACCAAACAAACCAAACCCACATCACCCCCAAAGCAAACAAACAAAACCCAAAACAAAACAAAACAAAAAAGATTGTGTGGTAAATATTTTCAAGGACATCTCAATTTTTTTCTCTTCCTCTCCCTCTGGCACTCATTTTAGATTATTACTCCAAACTTCATAAGGAAAAAGTACTTATTCATTAAATTGTTTGTCTTTCTTTCCCCCTTCCTCTTTCCTGTATCTTTAGGATCACTTGGCCAATTTCTGCCACAGCAGAAATAAAAAGTGGTAAGTCTCAAAGGAAATTTAATTCCTACCATTTTAGTGTCAATCCATGGCTGGACACAGAGGGGCTGAGCCAAAGCAAGTCCAGCTCTGCTGGTCAATACTCAGTGTGACAGCAGCCAGTTTGTCAGTCAGTGCTCCGGCCTTGCAGAGAACGTGCAGCGAGCTGAAGTCATTGTGGTAGCAGGGTCATCCTGGTCCTGGCAGAGCTGAGGTTAGTGCAAGGAAAAGGTGAGAGGGTGAAGACACAAATCCATGTGCAAAGTCACTCATACTCACAGGACAAGTTTTCAAGGGTTGTTATTTGGACTTGGTATTTGAGCGTGAGATACGATACTCAGGTAATTTGAAAGCCTCTGCTAAGTAAGAAGTCAAATTGCAGGATTTAGCAGTTCAAATAAACAACTGGAACATTTAATTCTTATTGTTTATTTTGTTATTCATCCTTATTTAGAAGCCCTGGAAATGCTTAAGTACCTTTCTGATTACATTCCTCTTCTGGCCAGAAGCTGGAAATGGCTTTAGTGAATACTCATGGGGTTCATGTATTTGTGAGGCTATTCCAGACAAACACGTCTGTGCTCACTAACAAGAAACCTGCCAGGATCTGGAATTGGGAGAAACAGGTTCTTGTTCAATTCTGCTGCCTTGCTGAGTGACATTTAACCCCTCTGATGCCCTCTCCCTGTGTGCAGTAAAAGTAGTTACAGCTACAGCATGGGTTTTTCATGAGTCCTTAGGAAGGCCTGTGAAACCACTTGGAGAGTCTCTTATGGGAAAAGTTATTATGATGATTACATGAAAAACCACAATTTGGAAGATATGAAAAGACCACCTAAATATGTGCTTTCTGGTTCACTGAGACAGAAGAACTTTGAGATTCAAAAATAAATAGGAGGATGAAACATTAATTCCATCTACAGAACTTCATCTGCTTAAAATACTGACAGACACGTATTTTCCAATTGAAGATCTGAAAGTAATTTATGAATAGTTGAAACCTGCTAGTCTCCCTGTGAGAATTAAACAACCTGCTCGTTATCACTCAAAAAAATGCATTTAAGAGTTTGGCCTAGAATTGTAGAACTCCTGATTTTACAACTTATCCCATGTATATTGGGATATCCCTGGGATGTGCTATTATTTCATTTCCTCAGTCATATAAAACTCTTTTGATAGTACTCCAGGAATAATGTTGGAGCTGTGCCAGAGGATGGCGGATGATAGGAGAATTGAGATTCACGTTGTTTGGATAAAAGTCATAATTCACGACAGTTTGGTCTAAAAAACCCTGCCTTAAGTGTGATATATCAGTGAGGAGGGAGGGCCCAGAACAACTCCAGAAAGAAGTATCTCACAACTTCTACAAAGAAGTTTCAGAGTTGTTGACAGCCCTACACACTTTTCCATATGCACCGCCAAAATCTCTTTGCTTCACGGCCAACAGGAAGCACGGTGGTGAAGAACAGGTGACTTTTAAACAAAGAGTCTCCAGCCCAGACCAGAAATGGCCCTACAAAGGAGCTTAGAAGCTCACAAATAACATCTCAGGCATTTGAGTGGGCTTCAGTGAACATGCTTGGGGCACTCATTCCTAGAAGCAAAGCTTATGTAATGTGCTGGCTGGGAGCAAACCCCACCAGACACTGGCAGAGAAGAATTCCACCAGCATGCAGTAGCACAGAGGCTGATTTGTGGAGGATTTTTGAATGACTGTTTTTGTGAACAGAAACCCCACTCTCTTGAATGTCGGTGCTTCAAATGCAAGGAAAAATCTAAGGACAAAAGAATTTTAGAGAAATCAAAACACTACAGTTCAAACCTGACTTGATTGTAATTACATACAGTGCAAAATAAAACTGCTGTAAATTGAAAAATCACATCAACATCAGTATTATTAAATAACTCATTATTATGACTGTTGAAGTGATGTCTTTTGATGTGTCTTTTCTTTCGTTTCTTCCAGCATAACTATATTCTATGACCAAAAAAGCTGTCAGAATTTTTTACAGATTCAGTACACAAATTAAATACATCTGTTAATCATTGTACTTATATAAATGGAAACATATTTTACACAGAAAAACGTCTAATCATTTTAAATCCTGTATTAGTCTGTGATGTCTTGTTACAGTGAGTTCCATGCACTAATTGTGGCACTTTAAAAGTATTTTCTTCTAGCAGATGTAAACGCTTTCCTGCATAATTTAACTTAATACCCCTTTTTTTCCTCATATAAGAAGAATTGTTCTCTGTATAAACCTCAATTCTGCTTATTTCTGCTATGTACCTCCTTATCCTTCTTCTGTAAACATTATGATGTCTTCAATTTATCTTTAAATCAGTTTCTACGGTGTCATTTTCAGCTTTTAATTCCTCAGTCCTATTCCTATTGCCAGGGTGAGGATTTATGGGCAGAGCTGAGAGGGCTGTGTCACTGAGTCAGAGAAGCTCGGCTGTTCCGTGGTTGTACGGAAGGCACCTAAATAGAAATCAAAGTCCAAGGTGAGAACACCAACAAAATAAACAGATGAAGGTCAGAAACTGCTACGTCTGACTGCTTGTATGGCCCGTGCTGCCAGAGCCCAGCACACAGGGACACATCCGCCTCCGTGCCCCACAGACACTGGTGGGCAGCACTGGGGCCCAAGGGGGGAATGCTAGAATAGAATTTTTTCTCATTATTTCTTTCACCAATTCCTCCAGATCTGCAGGTCTGTGACCCTGAGGAAGGAGAGGGAAAGCTGCCGGTGTCAGTAGGAGAAGGGAAGATGCAGAGAGAAGGAGCCCGATGGGTGCTGGGGCAGAGTAAGGCAGAGGATGAGGGGCAGCAGGAGCAGTGAGAGCACACATCTTCTATGAAGCTCATTGTTTCTTGTTGTGTGAGGTAGGAAATATGTTTCAGGCAAAGTTTTCAGCCCAAGTGTAACGTTGTCAACTTTTCTATAACCATGCAGCTACATATTTCCAGTCTAGTTGGTTTTGTTGTTTGAGGGGCTTTTTCTTTTGAGGATGTAAGACAAAAGTATAAACCTTCATCTACAGTACCTTTTTTTTTTTTCTTTCAATGCTTATGTGAAGGGTTTGATCTAAAATGTATATACAAGTTTATTCTTTAGGTCTTTTTAGATTCAAAGGAAGAGCTGAGTTTTCTTTAGGGAGGAACTGAAACTTACTTGAAAGGAAGTGATAGATGTAGTTGGCTCGTTGTTATCTTAAGCATTTCCCTTCTTTGTTGCACTGGAGATAGATGAATAGCTGCTATGCATGGATATACATGACTCTCAAACTCTGGCTAATGATTTTTTCGTAATTAAATGATTCGAGGTGTGATTGAGTCAAACTCCAGCAAAAGGGATTTCATTCTTGAAATAATCCATCAGGCATCACTTTCTTGGAATCTTGGTCTTTTCCTCCCTACTTCTTTATGACAATGGGTGCAGTGGGCATCAAAACCACCATTCTTTGTGGACAGAATATTTGAAGCTGTTTTTCAAACAAGAAAGGCTCACACACCTGTGCTGCAGATTGCAGGCACGTCTTTGTTTCTTAAGTAACTCAGGAGTATGTTGCTCAAATTTAACCACGTTTGACTGAGGCAACTGGTGACTGCTGTAGGGGAGGGCCAAAAATAGCTGCCACTGCTGAGGGCACGTAGAGGGGAGGCAGCCACTGCAGCAGCTTTCAGCAGCAGGTGGCTGACAGCCAGCCACACATAGGCCTAAAATTCTTCATAGGGTTATTCCTCCCCTATCAGAACTGCCACAGTGCTCAGAGCTCAGGGAAAAGGTGTGATGGAGGCAGGTAAAGAATGGTTAAAACCATGGGCTCCTGCTTTACATGGGCCCCTGCTTTCATCAGTTCTTGGAGCAGTGAAATGGTTCACACACACACAAAGATTTAAATACACCCTGAAGTATTCAAGGCATTAACAAAAATCCGAAGCATCTTGTTCATTTCAATTACTTCTCCACCCACATTCTTCATTGAATTAAAGGATATCCTACACACTCTTTTGTTTCACTTATTCCCCGAAGACTGTTTCATCGTACACCAAGCAAGGATCTTCAGCATATTCATAGTAACGTCTCAGTCACGGCATGCAGCATTATGATGTTCCTGGCACAAGGGATGCTATTAAAGGATTGAAGAGATGAATAGATGGCAGATTTCCCCAGGGCAGCACATCAGAAAATGGACATCAAAAGAACATGGCTCAAAATGCAGTGGGTATTACTGGCTCCTGACAAATCCCACTCATTTTCTGAACAGTAACACTGTCAGTATGTGTCAGGGACAGGTCTATCTTGGAATACCTCCATAAAACTGTTTGTTCATCCAGTAAAAGCAACACCCACCCCTCTAGTTGAAGACAGCATAATATTCATTAGTCAAAAGGACTTTGGGCCCAAATCCAAATACAATTTTACTCAAATAATTATCAGCATCCCAAGGCTCAGGCTCTGTAGCCATCAAAATTACCTTTTTCTCCCACCATTTTTCATGAACCCATCTGGATTGCCCTGCTCGTTATCACTCAGTGAGTCTCTTTTACAGGACATGTAGGTTGTCACATATTACAAGTCATCTTCACAGATCCCAACAGGATAACAGGCCACAGTCTGTGACAGGAAACTTAAAAAATTTCTATTTCCTTTTTTACCAAGAACTGGTTGAAATTTATTTTCTTAAAGCTATTTCAAACCACGTGTAACAATTCCTGAGCAGGCATTGAGGAAAGAGAAGCACATATACTGACATGATGTCACCACCTGAATTATTCTGCTGAGATACAAAAATAGTTTGGAAGGCAGCACGGCCAAAATTACTATATCATTTAATTACAACCTACTTTCATGACAGGCCATCAGTTAATTAAGAGTGTCAAAATGCTGAATTGCCTCCAGCTTCTACATGTTTTGCAAATGACATGGAAGTCATCTTTTTAAATAGCAACAGCTTAACTGAAAATGTAGAACCCGTAGTGAAACGCTTTGAAAAATGAGGCAGTTGACTGAGCTGACCTGAAATTCCCCACGCCATAAATTCACTAGGGAAGACAGTTATAACCCATTTAATTTACTCTCTGAAGATCACATTCACATGACGTCAAAAGTATTTTTCTGAGATTGATGTAATTTTGAAGTGTTATAAAACAGAGCCTGAAGTGACTGTGCCCAGTGCAGGGACACACAGGGCCTGGCTCCAGCACCAACACCTTCCCTCCAGGCTGCTACAATACAGACAACTGTAAAGCAGGAAAGGGTTTAGAAAAAAAGGCTTTTTTTTTTCTCCTTTAGAAATAAGTCACATTCACTGATTCTCAAATACCACATGTGACATGAGAGAAAATTCTTTGTAAAGGGAATAATGCTGCTATAAACTTAGAAAATTAAGGAATTGGTTTATCCATTTGTTATAAGTCATACCAAATCTCTTATTTTCTTTATGCAATTACATAGTTCTTTATTAAATAAATTATTTAATTTTATAACTGTTTTATATAAATTGTAACAAAATAAAACAAAACAAAACAAACAAACAAAAAAAAAGTGAAAAGCAGACTGGATAGAATGGTCAGGTTTCCAAGCACCAAAGGATAAGAGCATTACCCATCGGCAGAAAGAAACCAAGTATCTTGAAACTGAAACAAAACCAGGGCAGTCCCTCTCCCTCATTCTCCCTTTGGCAACAAGGCGCTTCTTTCATTGAACAGACAGAAAAATATTGTTTGTTGGCTGGATTTTTCTTCTCTTCCAATGAAAATGAGTGCTTCACACTGGGGAAAAAAACCTGATGAGCAAACATCTCCCCCTGTAGTTTGCAAGAAGCTGAGCATTTTCAAAATAATAGTTAAAATCCTGTCTCCTGGCTGAATAAAACTAAGGCAGGACTTTATGTAGTATGGCAACATGGAAGTGGATGTTATAGGAGAGTGCTTGAATAAAAATTATGACGGTACAAGAAAAATTTGATCATTCAGAAGAATTGTGGCAGGCTCATGGTTTCATGACTGTGTCCAACTGATAAACAAATTCAGGGCTGGGGAAGACAGACTGAATTACAATATAATTTGTGTGGGAATGAGGTGAGTGCATTAGGCCTGTAATTTATGCAATAGGCAAAGAACTGAATGCAAGTTCTAAGTTGACTTTAAAGTGCTCCCTACTACTAAAGACTTTGATTGAGAAAAGGTTTGAACTTGGTAAAAATGACATTTAATCTAATGTGCCATAAAAATGAAAGCTGACCAGTAAACAAGAGTGCTTTGCCAGATGATAAACACCTCAATGCAACTTTCACAAAATGGTGATTATTCCACAATTTTATGCCTGTTTCAAAGGGAATACGTGTGAGATGGATCCTGGGAAGAAACCTTGAACCCTGTAACTGGACTCTACTGCCACTCACAACTACTGAAAACCAGCTGTCATTAATTTTACAATCCCCATGGAGGTTTAAGGTAAAAGGATATCTTTTATTCAGTGTTTTTAGAGAACAGTCTAACAAAGAAGTCAGTATCCAGTAAGGCCCATTACACAATAGGATGATGCAACATTAATGGAACATTGTGTTCTCCCCTGAGCACTCACTCTGTGTTTGACAGGCAATCCTTGGGGTCCAAGCATTAGCCCAGTAGTGGCTGGGAGGGCACTGGCTCCAGCCCTTTCCTCTAATAGTGGAAAATATCCCATTGGTTGCAGTTGCACGAGCTTAACAAATGCTTCACATACCTGTGCTGGCTTCCTTATTCATGGAAACATACTTAAAATTCCCATTTGCCAAGTGCTGTGTTGGACATGGACTGGACGAGTCTAGAATCTTGCAGACACTGGAATGTGGCAAGGGGGGTGAAACAGGTTATGATCTTTAACGTCCCCGCAAAACAATCATGTTTTCTTACAGATATTAAGTCACTAAAATGGAGTGAAAGAAATAATAGTGTCACTGGTTTATGTAGAGACTTCCTAAGTACAATCACTAATTATTCTAGGCAGGCATGCCCACTTCCCATTGGTTTATTTTTCTTTCACTAGTCCATATGAGGGGGGAAAAAACCCAAACAACAACAATCTGAAACGCACATGCTCATCTTGATGATGTCATTTATTGAGTCAGCAGTGATGGCACACGGGGAATCAATCTGTCTTACCATGACAGGGAAGCCCCACCACCAAACCCCACGGAAGCGTACACACAGCGCTCCTGCTCACCCCATCAACTCCACGGCTCTGCTGCCTCCTGGGCTCCTGGCACCGGTTTGCCTTCGCAGCAGTGTGGCAACTCCCTGCTCGAGCAAAAGGACATTGCTTCACTGGGTGTAATTAAGCCTATAAAAAAGACACTTTGGGCTTATTTTATGCCTTGCTAAATCACATGATTGCGATTTTGTGGAGCGCTGTGAGTCAGACACTTAGGAAGGCCTGACCGGCTATTTCCTCAACATCTCGGTGAAAGATGTCTGGGAGTTGTTCATGTTTGTACCTCAGCACTCAGTCAAGCTAAACTGAGTTTGCTGAAAAAGCCTGGTAGCCCATTTCAAAGTGCCAGAACCCTCGCAAACAATTTTGACTATGATACAGAATTAAATAGGGCAAGTAAATAAAAGCACATACATCAAGAAGCTGCACTCCTGTGGGAGTGAGTGAGGGGCGAGAAAGAAAAACGCTCTTTGACACCTTTGACATCTGTCTTTTCTTGTGCTTTCATCAAATCAGAGAGACATTCCAAGTATAAAACTTGTAAATGTTTCTGCTTTAATGGGATTACTTAAATATGGTAGGAATATCAGTTAACGCTTGTTTTTATTGTCCAAGTAAACTAATGCATGTAATTCCTCCTGCAGCAATTTTTCATGGGGCTGCTTATGAGGGCAGGAGTAATTGAGGACAAGTATTTAATCACCTCTCTTATCTTGGCTTATCTATGTGTTAAGATAAAAGGGCAAAAATTGAACAAAGGCACATCTCATACAAATTTTAACACAGATTAACATCTCAACAGAGAAGCTAATACAAATAATTGCTCACCATATTTATTCAATGCAAGCGAATTCTTGTTCTGAATAGTTACTACTTTCCTCTTCTCTTTTCCAACAAATACTGGCCAACTTGAACTATAATGAACATGAGGAACTGAGCAGTTTGAAGGTATCAGCACACTCTGATGGCAGTCAAATTCAGTAGTCCTGTTCCTCAGACAATACCACAACAGCTATAGAGAAAGGAGGATGACAGAACTGCAGTGACAAAAAGCAAACACAATGGGTGTACATTCCTGATGATGCTACTGTGAGCCATTGAGGAAATGGAGGTATATAAGGCACCTAAACCTTTTATTACAGTTTACTGCAAATCCATGACGTGCTTGTGCAGATTAAAGCCAGTAAGACTGCGTGCATTTTTCATGGAAGAGTTTCCATCAGTTAAGATGCTAATGATGTTTCTCTTCTTGTAGCCAAAAACAAGCAATCTTGTTCAAAGAACTCACCAGGTTCTCAGTGACCCAAACTGCACTATAAAAATCCTTTATAATTTACAAAATCATCAGGATAGAACATGTATTCCACTAGAAACAATAGCTAGATTATCCCTTCAAATTTTACTATAGCCTTTAAAAGAAAAAAGAGTGTCTGGAATATTTTTATGGAAAACCTATTTCAAGGTTCTCAGGAGAACTAAGCTGGTAAAATCACCGTGTAATGGGATAAACTATTACAATTTCAGGGCTGCAAGTGGCCAACATGATTTCCCAGTGCACACTGCCAATGAAAGCAACCCTGCAACTCAAAGGGCAGGAGAAGAGTTCGAGGCACTAATATCCCTGTGTTCAAAAGTTAATAATTTACAACAACACTGAAATCATGCTGCTGAAAGGTGATATAGTATAGAAAATGACACATCCTCTGTTTTTCAGAAGACTGACGTCACTTTTGTGTCAAAATAGAAGGAAGTCTCAACAAATTGTCCAAGTATCCAGCAGGAGATCATGAAAAAACCCGATGTCTTTCAGTCAAACTGTGGAAGCAGGCTGTGGGAAACTTTAGACATATAGGGGAAGAAATCCTTATTCCAAGTAAAAATTATTTTAGGCCATATGTACATTATTTCAGAAACATTCAGAATGTCACTAATTACAACTGTCAATCACAGAGCAGACCAAGTCTCCAGCAACAGAGCAAAGGTTTCAAAATGAACAGAGCAGGAATTTAGTTGCATTATTACTCCCTGGAGATTATAACAATACTGTAAGCAAGCTAGGGTTATTTTAAATTCAACACCATATGTCAAACCATTTGAAACCAGATCTTGTCACAAAAGTGGAAATTCCATATTAAATACATCAGTCAGTAACTTGAAAAGCGATTTTCAATGAACAAGAACCTGCAGCCTGAAACTGCATCGAAACTCCAGCAGCTTGCCCGGGTGTTCACCCCGGAGGAGCCGTGCAGAACAGGCTCGCTGGGAAGGCCGTGCAGCTGGGGAGCAGTGGGGTGGCTGAGGCACAGGGCAGTGAGGGCACGCTGGGCTCACGTGGGGCAGCTTCTATCTGCCCACGATGCAGGCAGAGTGAATGCACAGAACCCCTATTTCACAACCAAAGATTTAGAAACAAGCTGCAAGTTAGAGGCTCTGATGATATCATCACCCAAGGCTTCAACACGGCCGATCCTCCCCTCTCCCCAAACTCGCTATGACCCCGGCAGCAGCAGCACAAGCTGCCCTACGGTGTTTTGTCAAGCTCCAGCAGCAGCAGGGCTAAAAGGGCAGCTCAGTCCAGCCTGTGAGGCTGCTTTGCTGCTGGCTGTCCCCACCCAGCCTGCCTGCAAACACTTCCCTGTTGGCGGGTTAGCCTTTATCTCCCAGAAATTTCCATCTCGCTGGCAGGTGCTGAGGCAAAGGCAACAAGATGGGATATCCTGTAGTTTTGGAGCAAGCTGGTCCAGCTGATCTCAGGCATCAACTTGGGAAAACAAAAGAAGGGGAAGCCTAGCTCTGTTGGCAGCAGAAAAGGAATCGGTGAAAGATTTTCAGGGAACTTCCCTCTTGGTATGCAAAGGTCTGGCGTCCTGCTGACATCTGCCAAGATTTTACATCTTCACTTACCTATGTCAGGCAATAATTTGCATTGCTTGGAAATTTCCAGCTTCACACATGGCCTCAAAATGAGATCTGCTGTTTTCAAAATGTTGTTTGCGCCACACTTTCCAATGCCTGTAGAGAACTGGTCTCACAGCACTGGCTCTTCTTTGTCAGCTAAGTTGCATTAGACAGAATCTAAAAATACATTAAATACTTTCTAATATTAATTTTTGACAAAAGCAGTTACTATAGCTGCAACAAGGATGTTGCAAGCAAGTGCATGAGGTTGCATAACTCCTTTTATTCAGCTGGGATATGGGCAATGAAAGGTCAAAAGGCCTTGGAATAGGAATATTTGTTTCAGTGTTTGCCTTAGCATTCACACATTAACAAAAATATCAAAAACAACTTCAAGAACTCAAATGAGCAGTTCACCTCCTTTTACTTCAAACAGGCAACTAATTTAGCTTCGCTACAAAAATCTACCTGCAATGCAAAATTCGAGGAGATGCTGGCCAATATGTGAGAATCTGACAGATAACAGTTGACAAGAAAGCAGTGTCTGAGCAAGCTAGAGGTCTGTTGCTTAGTGAGAGGGAGTTTAACAGCACAGAGAACCCACCAAATACTATGTGTTTATCACACAGAAGTAGCTTTTTATACCAACTGCACAGAGAGATGTAGCTCTCTCCTCTCAAGAAACAGCCTGTTTGGTATTCATTAATTTACAAAGCACAGAGGAGGCAGAGCAGTACTCTTGAAATAAAGGCAAACCAAGGCCCTGGAAAATGTACAAGTCTGGTTTTTCTTGTCCAGTAACAGTGGTAGATGTGAAATGAAAGCCCCAATAACCCTGCTCTAGATACCAACCCAAGCTTCCACCCAAACATACCAAGACAACCAATTTTAGAATGAGGGTCTTCATTTGCTCCCCAAATCCTTGATTGATACTGCAGCCTTCTGGATATGTTTATGATACATGTTTCTGGATAAATCCATTAATTTCTTCGGTGTCTGAAAACTTGTCTTTAAAAAGGAGGGATTAAAAAAATATGTATTAATTGGGAAAGCAGTTAAAGGCAAATAACCATTCCCTGCACTTGTGCTGTCACTTCTTTGAAGCTGCTATGGCTGCTGTTGTGATGTGCTTCTCTTCTGCCTCACTTAATTTACTCAAGTACCAAACAGGGATCATTTAGTCGGTGAAATCTGGATCCCCAGAATAAAGACTACTCACCTTGCTGAGCAAACCAGTACTGCCTTTGAATAATTAAAGCAGACTGAATTTAAGTGCTAGTGAAAGAATTCACTCACTTACCTTCACCTAAGGGGCAGTTTGCCCAGCCCCCTGTAAATTCCTACTGTCCAGAGCTGCATGGGTTTTGATTCCAAGGAACCTCAGGAGGATCCTTCCTGGACCTTCCTCAGTAGAGGCATGAATTCATCTCTTATATATAGTACAGCTTTACTGAGCTTCTATGGCTTCCTCAGTTCCTTCCTGCTAACAGAAGTACACTGGTCAATCAACCCACTGCTCACTAATTAAATCATCTGTAAGACTTCCAGTGCTCATTTTTTACACACCAAATCCAAAACATTATTTGTGCATATCTTGGCAGAAGGGAGCTCATAGCAACTCCTAGTTCCCATGGAAAGTTGACAAATACGAGCAAGTTATCAACATATTTCCACAGCAGTTCTAAATTCATCCTTATCATTCCTGTGCACTCTTCAAATATTGCTATATAACAAAAGCGAAGGTTTGTACTGTGCATTAAATGTCCTTTTTATATTAACTCCTTCCACAACATTCCCAGCTGAAAATTCACTCTTTTCCAGCTCTGCATGGGAAATCCATGCACTCAGACCCAAGTCTCCAGCACCACTGCCTGCATTGTAACCCTGGCATCCATCCTACACAAGCACTTCTTTTTCAGAGTTTTATATATGAAACAACTGCAGGTTTTTACAGACTTCTCTCCTGCCTCAGAGAAGTCAGCCAGATCCAGGTTTCCCAGCCAAAAACTAGGAACCTACACAAATACACCAGCAGCCAGTCAGGAAGGTCAGTGTTGGCTGTCACACACATTTGCCAATTCTGATTTTCACCAATTGAGCTTTGACTCCCTCACATACAACCCAGGAGACGTTTCAATTCCCCTTCTGATCCATCTTCCTACTTTTCCAACCACTACCAAGTAATTTAACATGTCAATTGCATTACCAGTATCTTAAATATGTCAGCAGAGTTAAATAGTGAGCAAGTAAGCACAAGAGTTTCAGAAGTATGGTGGTTATCATGCTTCAAGCCAAGCAAAGAAGAACTTAGCACTCACTTTTATCAGGGGAGTTTTTATTTACCAACGCTCCCCAAAACTATTTTTAGTCACCTTGCATTTCCATCAGCATGTACAAACACTGTTTGTGTTATACCATGAATAAATACAAAAGAAAAAAGGGCTTTTCCAACAACAGCCTCTATGGGCTACTTTTAATTAAAATCAGTTTAATGATTGATAAGCTCTAATATTTCCAGCAGCAAATCATAAGTGGTTGACTGTTTCCAGAGACAGTGAAATAACTGAAGATATTATAACTACATAAGCTAGCATAGTTAGTTGGTTTACTGCTTGTCAACATAGGAAAAATTTGAGGGTTTAACACGTAAATTCAAGAGGAAAAAAGGAAATCAGTATTTTGTAGGAATCAAAGTTCAGCTATATAAACTTAGAGAATCATTGTTTTCAAGACTTACTTTTAGTCTCTCACAGAATTACTTTTGACATACTTCCTACATCAGAACGAACAGGCGGGAATTTTCAGTATCTGATTAGTATTTAGGAAGGGGATGTCCCATATATCAGGTCTGCACAGTTGCTACTCAGAAAGGCTCTTCATTTGTGCCTCTTAAGCAAATGGAGACAACACTGCAAATACCTGTGGCCGGGTGTCCTTCCTTTGCTCCCTGGGCTCACAGAGGCAGCAGAAGGCAATTCCAGGTGCCTGAGCACACATTCCTGGAGACATCTCCTCCTTATAAACAGAACAAATCATCTGCAGCTGATCAGCCATACACCAATCGAAAGATTCATTCAACACCACACAGAAAGCAGGAGTACAGGGAGTGTGACATTCCAGAGCTCTTAGGGGACCCTCCCTAGCCCTGCATGCCCTCCTTGGTCGCTGCCACCAAGAATGCAGTGCTGTCTCAAACAGCTGCTGCATCCACCTGCTTTCCTCAGCCAGCGCTGGTGCGAGGAGCAGACAACACACAGGAGGGAGCATTTCCTCTTTTGTACTGTTATTTTATTTTGTAGTAAGATCCACGTAGTATATAAAATATAACAGGAAAAACTGAACGAAGCCTAGAAAATGAACCAAGGAGTTCAGCTGACAAACCACAACAGCTCTACTTCCGTGGGTTCATGAAGTCTCCAGAACTCATGGACTGGATGCTTGTACTATTACAGTTCTCTAGCATATGAGCCTACACCAAAAGCTGATATGTTCCAATTAAGCCATAGTTAAATGACAGATGTAGAGGGAAAAAAAGCCAAAAACAAAGTGGCTTTTGTAAGCCACAGCTGCCCTTGACAGAGGTTACAATGATGTCTAACTATACTGTAATGCACATTACATCAAGAACCTTGAAAGAGCCTCTGAGAAAACGGCTTCACATTAAGCATTTTAAAGAAAGGTCATAAATACTGCACTGTACCAACAGTACCTCCCAATGTCCTCCTTATGCCTGAGGAGCATTTGTGTTTTGTAAGAAGCTACTACATAGATGACACCAAACCTAGAGGTAGGTTATAGGCCAAGGTAAGTTACAGGCAAAAAAAAAAAAAAAAAAAAGAAAAAAAAGAAAAAAAAGAAACAAAAGAAAAAAAAAAGTCCCTTTAGAGCTAGTCACTGCACAGACTGCCCAGCAGGAAGCAAGGCAAAGTGTCAACAACTCTTTCCTCCCATCCTAAACATTGCTCACACAGTGCATTTAGTTCCTAGTGTCCTAAGAATGAGAGTGGATTATCAGCTGCTAGTAAATGCAGTCATGCCAAGAGAACAGCTTGAAGTTATTCAAGCAAAAACCTGTTACTGTGCAAAACTGGTGCACTGGACTGTTACCAACCAGACCTCCAAGCTTAGGAAGTGACCCAACAGCAGAGAACCAAGGTGTTTTTTCTTCTGATTGGGAAATACTTTAGTAACCAACAGGAGAACATACTGCTAAGCCTACATGGAAGGAGTCAAATATCAGCTTATTTCAAAACTTTAGAGACAAGGAAAAAAAACCCAAAAAACTAAAAAAGGTAAAAAGCACACTTTGATGAGACCAAGTTTTTAAAAAGTAACTGTACCAAACAAGCTGCTAAAACAGCTCATCTCCCCTAAAACCTGGGATCAACACAAAGTTGATAACAAATATGTGTACACTGAGAAACACACCTGCAAGTACAATAGTTACAGCAAATTAACCCCAAGTTTTAATTGTGTAATGCCTTCAGGTCACAAAATGTGGACAAAACGTTAATCTTAACTCCCTCTTGTGCACTATTTGGTGATAATCAAAGTAACAATGCTGAAGATTCATTTTATTTCTACTTCCAAAGGAAAAGGGCAAATGGTAAAATATATGTTCTCCAATTTGTTCTCCACTATACGTACACCCACACACATACACACACCCCTCAAACTGCACTGACATTTCTTTTTGACCAAAAGAGTAGATCCTGGGAGTAAGTGCAAAATGCAAAATCAACTGACAGAAAATGCTGAACAAACAGCATCATAAAAATACAAAATATTTATATTACTGAACTATTAACAGATGGTGTTCTCTGTTTCTTTAAAACTTTGGAACCACATAGCTGATTTCTTAAATCTAGTCCATGCCAGCTTCCAGAACTATTAATGTTTTAGTTAGCTTCATTCTTTGATGCTTCATCAAAATTTTCTACGAGATCTGAAAAAGATGAAGATATTTAATACAGTAATGCCCAGTGAGATTACCTTTGTAAGTTTAATGAAAATGCATATAATTACAGGAAAGGTTAAGTAGTACTTAATTACACTTAAGGAAACCATTTCTTTATGGGCAGATTTCAAAGGGCTTCAGAAAACATTGTTTGATTAAACATACACATAGAACTAGAAATGCAGAAACACTCCAACAGTGAAAACTCTAACACTAAGTGATTAAGAGCTGATTTTCAAAGGTGCTCTACTAGCTGCAGTTATGTTTTGAGCATCAGCATTCTTTAAAGGATGCCTGGTGTTTCAGAGAATTGAGTTTCATGTACGGTCACAAAGAAATAAACCTGAGCCAAGGCACGAGGAATTGAATCTCTGGTCCACACATATGTTGTTTTAGCTAACACACCATCCCAAAGGATACAGTGGAATGAGGTTATTGATAAAACAGTTATTCACTGACAAAGAACCTATCATATTTACTTTCAGACCAGTGTCTGACATAAGCTTTTTTCTTCTGCTACAAGAATAAAAATTCTCCCTCCAGACCCTGATATAAAAACAACCTGATAACCATGCCAATTATGTCATTTTGCACTCCTAAACTCCTGTTCGGATATTTTGATACCCGTTTGACCTCACTGAAACTATTTTAACCTAGTTTCACTCAATAATTAAGGTAGTTGCAGAAGGTAATCCCTTTTGCAAAAGCTGGAATCCCAAGTTGTGTTTTAATGCTGTCCTATATAAGCAGCCTCCCTTAGTGAGCGAGGAGTATGATCACATCAAATGCTACATATTTAAATGAATAAATCAAAATATTTACATATTAAGTGGACATAAAAGTGTGCATGTGCCTACCTGGGACGTCATCATCTTCTTCATCAATATCTTCAGATTTTGGTGCTTTACTATCCAACACTGTAAAAAGAAGTTTGGTGCTGAATTCTCATGATACAGAATCGGGGACACTCGCACAACAAAATAAAAACCATACATACATGAGATAAAAGCAAGCATTTCCCCTACCCCCAGCAGGGACAAACACACAAATCACCAGGTACTGGGAGTTAACAGCATGACCAAAAGGCTTCCCTGGGGACATTCTGACAGCAAAGCATTAGCAGAGCCGTTTTCAGATGCCATGGGGTATTTGTAGAGTTCACAAAAGACCAAATTATACAGAAAACCCCCAGCATGACTCAATCTTCTAAGTGTTTAATGCAACCAATAATATGGCACCCACCAGTGACCAGCACATCATATGACTCCAATAGACTTATGATGATCCATCTCTCTAAATTTTAGAAAGTATTTTACACATTACTAAAGAATAAAAACAAACTCTTAACTTTTACTTAAACTCTGAACATGAATGTTGGAGAAATTACAACTGATTTTAAAGGAATAACTGTGTGTTGAAAACATTAGAAGAGGTGATGTATATTCCATTCCAAACACAGACAACTGCAACACATCCACCTCCAGTAATCTTAATTGCCATAACAGTCTAATCTGGAACTGTACCTAATCTTCATTTTTTAACTGTAAAATTACAGTAATAGTTGTACCACATACACTCCTCCAACTGTGCTCCCCTGGTTTTAAAATTAATATAAAATAAAGAACCCAATGCAAAACTGTGATTTGGTTTTCTTAGTTTTCCATTAAAACTTTGATTTTCAACTAGTTTTTTTTAAGGCTTGGTTGAATTGTAGAACAGAAGAACATATTTCTTCTTCTATAACTGCAACAGAAATATGTTTTATGTGTACAAAGAAAACAGAATAGATTCCTTGACAAAAAGAACTGGTTGAGCTTTTCCAAGTAAAAACATGAACTTGCTTTCCCCTTAGCATTCTGCCATACACAGCTGTTGACCTGCTTTCACAGCACGCCAGACTTATCTATTTCTTTAAAATCAGGGTCTGCCTATATAATCTTGAATAAACAAAGATAAAAAACAAAGTTCTCCCCCCACCCTCTACTTCCACAACAGTGGCAAATAAATAAAAGCGCACACACACAACTTCTGACTTTTAAAGTCACGCGCTGTTGTTAAATCGGGGTTAAAAGTTGTAGTACTGCACATGTCCTTTAAGCCAGCTATGAAAGATTCCACAGAGACCTACCTTGTCTTGGGAATTGTTCAGCTAACTTCCTGAGACTTGTTAAGCTGTCAGCACCAAGCTGGCTTAAGATGCCTGGAAGCATTTCTGTGATCGGTTTAGCCTCTGCATGACCAGTAATTGCAAAAGTGTTGGCAGAGAGGGAAGCTTGAACCTTGGGGTTGTTGAAGTGAATAACTGTTCCATCATCTTTTATCATGTTCACCTGTTTAAATATATTAATAACATTTACCAAAGTATTGTAGCATCTTGTTACACAAGCATAATAACTAAAATCTAGATTTGAAATATTAAAAATTACAGAACTGGCACTCCTCTTAAAGGATAATACAACCATGATAAAAGCACCTGGAATTAACACCATCTACATTCAAAGCTCCAACAGCAGCACATTGCCACATCAGGTCAAGCTACTGCCTTTCACAGGTGCCTGTGTCAGCTCCCAGGAAAACGTTCCTGCCTCTGCCCAGCTGGCCAAGGCACAGGACTGGCAGTGGCTCAAGGCAGAGATGCACACACAGCACAACAGACTTCTAATACCTTCCCAATAATTCCACAAGGGCTCTTAAGACTAAGGACACCACACAGTGACCCTGCTCTCCTCCTGTTCCCTAGCCTTCCAAATCACCCAGAATTCTATTTTACACCCAGTGCAGCGGCCTGCTTAAAAAAGCTAAAAAGCTTTTTCTTCTGGGCATGGCTAAACTATTATATAAAAAATAGTTGTCTGATCGTAGCAAGAGAGTTCTACCCATCCAACTCAACAATGGTAATAAATCTGCATGAAAAAATTATTAACTAATGATTTTAAGTTACAGGGAGAAAAGAGGGATTCAGAACTAGAGATGAGCTCTAAATTACAGAAACATCTAAGTTCTCAATCCTCACACAGCAGCAGAGTTCCAAATATGTTTTGAACAGGAAACCCAGGTGTGTGGTTTTCCTGCAAAACTAAGCAATGTCCTGTCCTTTGCCCATGGGGAAATGGTAAAGGTTTCAAGCAGAGTCATCTTGTTACTTAAAAGCCTCTTTCAAAATGACACAAATGTGTTACTCATGCTTGACTCAACATTACTCTTCTATCTGCACGAAGCTTACCAAGGTCAACTTGCGTTCACTTGAATAAAACATTCCACAATCATGTCTCTTGCTATCAAAGTAGAAACATTTTGCATCATCTTCCTACACGCTGAGATATTTAAAATCCTTAATAAGTGTGTCTGAATAAAGACCCTGTGCTCTGTGCAGAAAAAAAACCTGAACATACACTAAGAAGAGCCATGTCTTTCTTTAGTTCATACAGCTCTACAGATTTGTATTAAGAAAACAGACAAACTGAACTGTTTCTGTAACAAGTTAACAGGCAAACCACGCCAAATCTGCAGTTGCCTTTGGAAGGGAGGAATGCATTTCGTTACTTCTGCATGCACCTTGCAATCCTGCTCCAATTAATTAATCACTGATTAAATAGTGCACTTCTTTAACCAAGGGGTACAAGTACTACAGCCACACTGAGTTCATGATGGAGGAACCTCTTCCTCCTCCTCCCATGTATGAGGGTCGCTCTCTGCACTGTTATGGAAAACATGGTTTATTAATACATGTAAATTCGAGGTATTCAAGAAACATCTGAAACCTCTGCGTTCCCACTCCCATTTACACAGAAGCTGCTTCTGTAGAGTCTCTGCAGTGTTTAAAAAAACATCTCCTATAACTACTGAAAACAATTCCAGCAACTTCTGTGTAGTAAAAGGTCCCAATGTTGATAATACAGACTGAAGTTCTTACTCAAGGTGTTTCTAAACTTTCCTTCATGTCCTGCATCACACTTGCTCTAGATGTGCCTGAACATTTACTGCTCTTCTCTTCAGAGCAGGTAATCAAGTTGACAAAAGTCAAGAATGAAGAGAAGTTTTGCTCTGCAATGAATGCAAGACACGCACAGCCTGGCCAGCAGAACCTTCACCTTTCCTTCTCCACATACATCCACATCCCTGCCAATGAGACAGCAACACAGCAAACAACTTTACCTCTCCATGACCACCTCTCTGTGGTTTCGCTTGGAAGAGAAAACTGTTGCCAAAAGCAAACCCCCACCACACCACCACCAAAATAATACAGTGAATTTAATTTCAAACAGGAAACTTTTTTTCACTATACCTCTTCAATGCCAGCAATGTTATTTACTGCCAGTTTTTTGAGAGAACTCTGAAGCTTTTTGTCATCAGCTGTAGCTGTTCTGTGCACCACCTTCTTCTTTCTGCGAGCTGTTCCCTGGGAAGAATCAACAGACAGCAGTCAGCTCTGCTCAAAAGCTCTCAACACTAATTGAAAAAGTCAGGTCACAGTCTTAGCAACATCTTTCAAGTTATGAGACATTTCTTCTCAACTTATTCCCTTTTATCTACAGCTTTGGCCATCATTCCAAATTTTAGGTTTTTTTCTTAAACATAGAAGGACCAAAGAAACACCACACAGCAGCTTATTTTCCCTTCAACTAACCCAGACTACAAAAATACTACTTAATATTAAGCAATACCTAACAAACTTTCCCCAATATATTTTTTTCCAAAACAAAGCACAAATACAGTGATTTATTAAATGGTTCCACTTTGGCAACCAAGTCATTAATACTTTCAGAGTGCTCCACAGACAGCAATTTTGGAATTCCTGCTTTGCAAACTTTTGTACAATTGTCCCTACGGCGGGGATGAACACCCCCACTGAACAATCCACATGCCTTTTTATTGGCCACTACCCACTAGCTCAGAGAAAAGAAAGAGCTCAGTGCACAGCCAGTGCACTGAGAAGAAAATCCCCAACAGAGAGACCAGAAAGGCAGAACTGGAACATCCAACAGGTGAGCTTAGCTGGAGCTTTCACAGGTCACAACAAGCCAGTGAATTAAAACAACGCTTGCACACTGGAAACTGCTCATCCAGCAGTTGTGAACTGAGAGAAACCTGCATTTCAGGTGGCTGCACCACAGGCCAGAGCACACAAAGCCTGTATTGGTCAAGCCAGAGAATATTTTTTTTCTTCCCTTTTTATGAACTTCAGCCCATGTTTTCAAAAGCATCTCTGGTAGTTTTCTTACCTTTCCTCCTATTCGGACCTGCGCTTGAAGCTTGGCCAGTTTTTCTTGGTTCATAGTGCTACGTCTAAAGAGCAAGAACAAGTCCAACTTAACCATCAAAACAATAACAAAAGAAGGCACAGGTAATTTTAAGAACACTCGTACAACTGCACTGGGTTTTTCAAAGTTCTAGAACATCAAACAAACACACATAAACAGAGCTTTAAAGCCACACCACCTAAACAATCCATAATAGTCCTGCAGTGGGAAGAGCCTGCATTTGCTGAAGTGTCTGTGCCTCGATGAGGCAATTCAACAGGACATTTCACTCAGCATCAGGCCGAGGTACTCGTTTCCAGAATACCAGAATACTGCTGGAAGTATTTAACTGGATGAGTGACTCCCAAACCAGACCCAAACCAGCAAATAAAGGACAACTGGGTCTGGGAAACCATTCCTATCTTTACGAGGACCCGGGGATAGATTCATCGCTAAACTACCTGGAGTAGTATCCATATAATGAATCTATGATACTTATAACTATAACCGAGATCCAAAAATCTGCGAAGTTCCTGTATGGACGTATTTGCTAAATGAACTTCTGGTAGCTCTTCATCCAATACAGTGACCGGGAAGTTAGTCCAGTGCTCATCCCACAGGTCAGGTGGGATCTTTAAAGGCTGAAAGCCTTTAAAATCCATAATGGATGAAAAAACACCTCAAACCTCCCAGGAAAAGGAACGCGTTTGGCTGCCGAGCCCCAGCGAGGCGGGAGCGATGCCCGGAATGGTGGAGCAGTCCCCGCATGTGCTTTGTGCCGGGAAGGACGGGGAGAAGAGCGGGCAGCGACCGGAGACCCCGCGGGCCGGCGGGAGAAGGGGCTCGGGGGGGGCTCGCAGGGCAGCCCCAGCCCCGGGGAGCGGGAGGGGAGCGCGGCTCACCCTCAGGAGCCCGCGCAACCGCGGCAGCCTCCGCGCAAGGGGGTCGCTCGCCCGGCCTTTCCTCGGGGAACGGCCCAGCACGGCCCAAGGGGATGGGACCGAGCTGCCGCGGCGCCCCGCGCGCCTCAGGCCGGCGGGGAGGCGGCGGTAGGAGGACGCGGAGACACCGGGACACGGGGACGGTGCCCCCCTCACCTGAGCGCGGCGGAGCCCCCGCTGCCAACACGCGGCGAGAACAAGATGGCGGCCGAGGAAGGAAAGAGAGGCGCACAGAGAAAGGAAGCGCCGCGCCACGTGACGGCGCCAGCCCGCCCGCGGATTGGCGGGACCGCCCACTCATTTGCATATAGGCGGGAGCGGGGCGCGCAAGGGC
>VWZN01021076.1:489915-501911 GCA_013396955.1 Regulus satrapa | reverse complement strand
GAGGAGCGGCGCGCAGCCCGGCGACACCGTCCGCGTCCCCGGCGTGGCCGAGGGGTTGGTGCTGAGCCGGCCCGTGAGCGTGGCCGAGCTGAGCAGGCTGCGGAGGCAGTTCATCAGCTACACCAAGATGCAGCCCAGCGATGAGAACCTGCCCCAGCTGGCCAGCATGTTCCTGCAGTACCTGAGCCGCAGCATCCAGTGAAGCGTCGCCGGTGGCACCCAGCAGTGGCGGTGGGAATGCCCCCGAAGTACTCGCAGCGGGACGAGTGTGCCCGGTTCCCACCTGTCGGCGATCGGATCACTTGGCGGCAGCAGCAGTAGCTCTGGGAAGATGGGTTCAGTGTCCCTGCAGCAGCCGAGCCAGCTGCATTGCCCGGGGGGTTCTCTAGGGAAGCGGCTCCTCAGCCCTGCATTCTCCCCGCTGGCGTCTTGCAAAAAGGAGGGCTCCAAGAAGGTGCAGCCCCGAGCAAGTGAAGTCTCCTGTGGAGACACAAACCCCAGTAATCCAACAGTGTGACTTGAAAATGCAAAAGGTGATGACTGTAGGGAAAGCTTTTCCCTCCACGTTGACATGTGTATGCCTGCAATAAGAAGATTGTTTCTCCAGAGCTGCCTCCAGATAATGTCAAGCTGCAAGAGAGACTTCGGGTCCAGAACTGGAATGGGCTGTATTTTTAGGATGTGGCTGTTTCAAAAAAGTCTGAGTGAGCCCAAGAGAGATTTTCAGCTTTGCACTGCAAAAGGGTGCTGGCTTAACAAACTCAAACTTCTCTGTTTCAGGTCTAATAATAAAATGTGTGCCTTAAATGGAGTAAAGTCTTAATTTACATGCAGGACTATTTCACTGAAATAACTTGGGCATGGCCTTTTTTTCTTCAAGGTCATCATTATATACCTTTAAAAACACAAATTCCTTAAGAATGAGTGCTGTCATAGGAAAAATAAAATGACAGCGTCTGTTCTGTGTGAAACTTGTAAGTCTGTACTGGCTGTGATGGGTAGCTAAGTTTCCAATAATTTTGGGTACAGCTTATATAAACTTCTCACTTTCTGGTGGATGCTTTCTTCTTCATTCTAATAAATGGTGGCTTTTGGTTTTAATTTTATGGGTGGTGCTCACTGGGACGAAATGCTGAAGTGGGGCAGGAAGGGTTACTTCAGTTACTGTCTGTCTGTCTGACACACCAGCTGCTAAGGGGCTTTGTGCACTGCAGAACTGAGAAATTACTACAAAAATGTTTTTATCAAAACAAGTTTATCTTACCAGTCAAAGTAAAGAGAACAAAGCTGAGAAAACGCACCAATTATCTCCAACCTCTGTGAGTTCTCACTAAGGGTTGTTATTTCAAGGATGTGAACGCTATCCTTTAAAATCTGCTTTTAAAATTTCTCTTTAAAAAGTGTGTGGCAGTACCACCCACCAGACAATTGAACTCTTTCAACATTAGTCAGTGATCCTTGATGATAAGAGCAATCTTAAATCCAGTCTTAAATCAGCCTCTCCTCAAGAAAGAAGCAAAACAATTTTGGACTCTGTGGAAACAATGAAAAGCAGTGGTTTTTCATCATCAGGGAGAGGGCACTGACATGACTAGGGGAATGTGTCTTCTTGTTCCCTACTGCAAACAGTTATGAAGCTGATGAAATGTCAGTTAATTATAGATGGAAAAATTGCATTTGAACAATTCTAAATGTTAATGGCTTCCTTTCCACCCTTTCCTCGTTCTAAAGTTCATTACGGAACACTGCTAAGTAGAGACTTCCTTTCCTATCTATTTACAGCTTAAGAATAACTCATACGTCAGTTCTGCTAGTAATTAATGCTGTTGTGTGCAAAGGTGTTAATAATCCGTGTGTATGAAAATTTGACTTTATTTTTACCCCTTAATATGGTGCAGAGTTTACAGCTGGAGAAAGCTTACAGTTTGCTTTGCTTGGCATATCCTGAAAGAAGTGTCCATGTAGGATGTTCTCTCCAGATTTCTTCCTCTCCTTCACCTAGTTGGAGGCTGTTCTTACTGTTCTGGAAGCCATATCATTATTATATGGAAACTTAACCTCTGGGAATCCTAGCTAGTAAAGGTAAAATGAATTATTTGGAAAGAGTGAAAGCAAAAATAACTTTGGTCCTTTTGTGTTGCTCTTTATTTAGGCTGCAGTTCCTCACAGAGCCCCTGTCCTTCGTAGCCCTGGACACAGCCTTCAAGAAAGCCTGGGCTGTTAAAATGTACATGTAATATAATTTATTTGATGATTTTCTTTCCTTTTTTTTAGTGGTTTGCCTCTCATGGTTATCATCCACAAGTCCTGGTGTGGAGCTTGCAAAGGTAAGTGCATTGAATACTAGAGCTTGCTGAAATTTCTAATGAACCTTTGTATAGAAATCACGTAGTCATGAGAAATGTGAACTTTGCATCCAAAATGTAATTTATGGTATTTGCATTTCCTTGAGAGTGGCATAATATGGCTGTGCCATAGCAAGCAAACAAGCTGGGTGTATGGCTAAGCCTTAAAGGATGAGGTGATCGAGTGGGAGTGGTGGTTTACAGCAGAATTTCTGCTTCTGCTGCACTGGATCAAATACAACCACCTATATTTGTTGGGCAGGCTTCAGCCCATGCTGCCAAGCAAGAATTGCTTCAGGTACCTCCTGTTCTGAGCTGGAAGGTTGGATACGTATATTCCGTTCACTCACTGCTTATTGAAAAGTGCCACCTCTCCAGAGGGAGGGATGAAGTGGAGATTTTGATACTGACCTGAAAATCTGAAATGTTTTCCGCTGTTTTTACATACCTTTTATTTTTTCTTCTTCTTCTTTAGCCTTAAAGCCAAAGTTTGCCGAATCCAAGGAGATCTCTGAACTCGCCCATAATTTTGTTATGGTCAACCTTGAGGTAGGCTGCCTTCTGCTCTGTATCCATTTTCTGCCTAGTAATGAAGTATTTGGAATCTGTTGCATCCTGTTTTGTCTACATTCTAAATCCTGCACTCCTAAACAGCCATTCAGGATTGATTGATAGAGCTCATTGTTTTAAAATTACTTTTTTCCCCAGCCTGGTTATTTTAATTGTGTTTGTAAACCTGGCTCTCATCTGTTGTCTCTAACAGTTTGTGCCTTTTGTGAATTGGTTTCCACAAGAAAGGAATTTATGGTCATTCATATCAAACATTCCTATACCAGAGGGTGGGTAATGCAAATTGACAGGCCAGAAAAATATTATTTTCACAAATAATACTTGGGTAGGTAAAAGTAGCTTTCTTTCCTTTGAGAGTGGAGTACACCGCAGTTACTTAGCATCTCTTCAAGATGTAAATTGCTCAGGAGAGAAGGAATGTGAGGGCAATAATTGTTTCTGTAAAAGGCACCATGTTTTATTAGAGTTCTTGCTAATATCTTTCCTCTGTCCTGCCTTACTGTGGTAGGATGATGAAGAGCCAAAGGATGAAGCCTTTAGTCCTGATGGAGGTTACATTCCCAGAATCCTTTTCATGGGTAAGGCATCCACAGCTGTTGTGTCCTTCCTCAGCATTGGGTTCTTGCTGTTTCCATCGAAATTTCCTGTTGGATTTCTTATTTCATAGACCCCAGTGGAAAAGTCCATCCAGAAATCATAAATGAGAGAGGAAACCCCAGCTACAAGTATTTCTATACCAATGCTGATCAAGGTATGTGCCAAGTCGTTTGTAGTGCATTTTTAATGAGATGAAGCTTTTGCAGTGGAAAGAAATTATGTTACTTTAAAATGTAACGGGGAATAGTTAAATATAATTTGAGTGAGTGATTCTCTAATGCCTCAGGAACCATATTCTGAATCATTTGCCTTAATACCACTAAAAGTCTGTAGGACCTAATTTTGTCTCCAGTTCTGCCATGGGAAATCATGGAATTTGCATGATCCAGCCACACATAGTTGGGAAAAGAGTACAGGACTGTTTTGGGGTTTTTTTTAAACACATTAATCTGTACGTCTACATTCTGTAAGTGTGTTGTTTTAAAACACTTTCATTGCCAGTTCACCTTGATGTTTTCCCCCTGAGATTAATAGTTGCTTATCTCTCTGTGTAATCTTTCAGTTGTCCAAGGGATGAAGGAGGCCCAGGAGAAGCTGACAGGTGATGCTTTCAAACAAAAGCACCTGGGAGATGAGCTATAATGAATACACTGAGTGATACCTTTTCATTGCTTCAGAACTAAGAGGAAATGATTAAACAGACCAAGAATGTAGATGCACTGAAGGGACATAATTCCCCTGTCAACAATGTTAGGTTAAACCCTGTTTGGAGTTCACACACACACACACACACACACACACACACACACAACAGTTACAGTGTTTTCTCTGCCCTGCAGTTTGCACTGTGGTGGTTCTTTGCAACTGGGTAAGGTTCAAACATATCTTCGTGTGTTTGAGCAACCACTAATATTGGGTGTTAAAAGGGAGGTGTGTAGAGAAATCACTATTTGAGGACAATGTGATGGGAAAAACCAGAAGCAGCCATCATTTTGACACTAATCAGGGGTGAATCTCTCTTTTCTCACTGATACTATGTGATCCCATAGTTTTTACTGGGCATTTCCATCACTGGGGCATGTTCCTGGGCCAGTTGTTTTCTAGATATCCAAAACCATGAATTCTGCCACTACACCAAGTAGAAAACATTTCATGAATGTCCAAGTAGCATGTGAATTATCAGCTCTGCAAATGTATTTTTGTGTAAAACTCTGTAACTCATCTTTCTTTGCCTTTGGGCAGAAATTTAACTTTTTTTCCTTATGCGCTCACCTTTTGATTGTTCCATCAAATGAGGGTGGGTTATGTTGAAGCTTTACGGGGTTTCCCCTTTTATTCTTTGAATGTTTTTGGCGAATGCCTTGCCATCACATTGTACTGTATTTTTGTACCAGGGTGAAAAAAAATTAAACCTTTTTAAACATAAGCGTGCAGAGAGTGTTTTGTGGTTAAGGGTGTAGCTTTACATTCCTAAACCTGGGGGAATATGTTTTTCTTTGTGTTGCAGTGATTATTAGTGTTGACTGTCACAGCTGAAGGTTTCTCCTTTTTATAATTAAAAGACATAATTTGTTTTCCATACGATTACAATTCAGCCGTTCTTACACTGCCCACACTGCTGAAGACAATGTGTTTATTTACTGGTATTCTGTGGGCTTCTTTGTCCATGAGTGCATTGCTGGCTATGATCAGCCTGTTCTCCACCTGGATTCCCATATTCTCCTGCGCAGCAAAACATTTCCAGACTCTACTGGTGCACCGGTTATTCCTCCCCAGTTGAAGGAGTTTGGATTTCCCTTTCTTGAAGCTCATGACAGCCCTCTCTGCCCATTTCTCCATCCTGTTAAGGTCCTCAGTGGCAGCACAACCACTGTTCCGTGGATATCAGCTCCTCTCCCCAGCTTGGTATCGTCTGCCAGTTTGCTCAGAGTTAGGTGTTAAGAAGTTCCAACCAAGGGTACTGCGCTGATGCTGAGCCCCCTTCAGGCCACTGTTCTGCCAGTTTTCCATCCATTTCACTGCCCATTTATTTCGGTTGGACTTCCTCAGTTTGTCAATGGGATGCTTTGGGGGACAGTGTTGAAAGCCATAGTAGAGCCAAAATAAACCCCACCTACTGCTCTCCCCACAGCCACCAAATTCATCATCTCAAGCAAAAACTCCTGTCCAAAAGACACTTGTCATAACTTCCCATAACAAACAAGACCATTTTCTACAGACACTTACTGAAGAGCCATCTGAGCACGTTAGATGGGGAAAATTGTTTATACAGTAAACCAAACTTGTCTGCTGAATCCATTTTTACTGTTCAGCAGCATTAGGAATTTTACTTTCCAGACCAATCTATCTAAGGAATTTTAGGTACCAAATCTCAACTGGGTACTAGAAGACAAGGACTCAGTGGAATTAATGGGATTATTGCACATTCCAATTACCCTGCTCAGATGCTAATAGTTACTCTACAGTCTTTATCCTCTGCTTCTCTTGCAAATTGTCTAATCAATTAAAAATTTAATTGAACTCAGCAGCTGCTCTCAAGTCATATCAGCCTCAAAGTAAATTTATATAACCCTTAAAAAAGGATTTGTGTTGTGCAAAATATTCTTTTTTCCCCCAGCTCTGTCAGTTGATTAAAAAAACCCAAAAACAGTTCTGATCTGATGCTCATTTTATTCAGAGCTTTAGATTGACATGACTAAAATATCATTGCTATGGCTTTTTTACTTGCCACCAGGGGGAGGACTCTGCGTGTTCATCTGGGATGGGATTCAACACATCATAATTAAAAAACAAGCTCTGATGCAAATTAGCCGGGTGTCCCTCTGTGGGTTTCCATGCATGGTTTTAAAGCAGCTCAGCCTTGCTCTTATCCCTGCGGTGAAGCTGCAGCGTGTGGGATGTACATCAAGTGTCCCTTTCTTTGCAAAATGCTCTGACGCCTGAAACAATGTGGCCTCAAAGTAATTTTTAGAAAGTTCTTCATCCACAGACATCTCCCTTCAGTGACAGGTACGGGCAATCTGTTTCATCCTTTACATTTAAGATAACCCTGATTCAAAATTATCCTCCTTCATGTTTTCTCTGGTGCATCTCCTTACTTTAGCACTTCGTGCCTTCCAGACTTAGTACTTTAGAAGAAAAAACTTATTTCATGACCCTTTTGCCTTTGTTCTTCAGCTGCTTCCTTTCTCTCTAATCATTTCTACCCTCTGTATGTTCAGACATGGTGAGCTTCCCTTCCCTTCTCTTCCATTTGCTCTTTTCTAGACCATGCTCTTGTCCTCTCTAGCAGGATGGAGCTTGGCACTTGCTGGCCTGCTTGGTATCTAGCTGGGGTCTCAGTAGAATATGATTTATGTGCTGTCACAACTTGATTTCTAGGGACAAGTGGTTAACTTGTGTAAAAGGTGTTTCACGTTTCTGGATTGCAGGGTGAGCCTACTTTTGATCTGTCACTTAAGTATTTTTCTCTTTCCTACCTGTCAGTCTTATACCTGGACATTTTTGTTGCTATCTCCTACCACAGATTCTTTACATCCTTCTTTATAATCTTGATAAGGTGGTACAGATGGTTGGCATTTTCTTCTGTGCAGAGGGATCCACCCAGCTGTTGCTTGCTGTATGTTGGGAGACTTTATGCACACATTAAAGTCCCCCAGGCTTAGGGAAGTTGCTTGCAGGTCAGTGTTTCCTGTCGTTTGTTTGAAGTTGATGATACACTGCAGCACTGCTCAGTAACCAAGGTCTCTTGGTTTGATTTTGATTAGTGATTTGATTAGTTTGCCCCCAGCAGCTTTGTTTCTTGTGCTGTGCATGACTTCCAGTAACTTACATGATCGCTTCTTCAGATGCATCTAGAAATCCCCTTGGATTCTCAGCTTTTCCTCCTTCTATGGTGATAAAAAACCCAAAGACACTTCAAAATTCTTAGTATAGACCCAGAGAACTGCCAGGCTAAATCAATTTCTTGAAAACAAACATGATGTCAGTTCCCTTTCTTCCAGAAACAACCTACACAGGAAAAAAAGCCCCAAAGTTAATTAGGGAGTGCCTGGATTGTAGCTCCCATCTGCCTGCCTGGGAGCAGAGGTTGCTTTGTGCACCTGGGGCTGGACAGGCTTTAAGGAAGTGTCAGCTGGAGACTCGAGAAGCCTTTCCTTTGCCATGTTAAGCAGCGGGGAACAAAACTGCAACAACCAAGAATGATGCCTGCATGGCCAGAGTGTCCCATCTGTTCCCCTGGCATGCTGAGTTTAGGAGTCATCTACTTCAAACTCACTTTTGTGGCTGTGCCTGTCTGCCTGCCACCGTGTCTAGCCTGTATCAAACTGCTAATGAGCTTCATTCACTCAGAGCTCACTTAGAGCTCCTGTAATGAATAGCTCTGAAGTGAAATATTATTAAACCCCTATGAATATGAGGTCATATATTGTTGGAGGTGATGAAACTGCTCTTAACTTTTCGCAAGAGGAGAGGTATTTGCATTTACGTTATTCTGTGATATTTATTTGCAGCTACCTGGTATTATGCCTGCTTAGGATTGCCTTGCCAGGAGAACCACTCCAGGGCTGTTCCTTGACAACTGTCGCTATAGGTGGATCTAAATTTGAGGCCTGAGGATGGAGATTCAGAAAGCAATAAAGATGGAATTACTGTGAATAGAGCTCTCTCCAGAGAGCGGGATGAAAAGGGGAAGTCACTGCAAATCCATGCTCATTTCAAAGACAGCAAAGCCAAGGATGAAGTTTCTCTAAAAGGTTGCAGCCCCTTTCCAGACAGTTGTGTAAGTTGTCTTTGGCACTGCCTGGAGAGAACCAGGAAACAGCAGTGAAGGTCTGTCTAAATGTTGAAAGTCGCTTTGTCTCAAAAGTATTTGGTGTATTAACCCATTCCCACTTTCCTCCTCTAAGAAACAGGTATTGATTTGTTAAGCAGTTAGTCAAATAATCTCAGTTTGCTTTTCCTCTCAAAGTTTGTCTAGAGTAAGGTGTGGCTGTGCACAGTTCCCAGGCCTGCCATTGTCCAGGGAGCACCACTCCTGCCATTCAGTGCCAGCCCGGTGCCACCACGTCAGCACCTGAGGAGGAGGAGGAGGAGGAGGAGGAGGAGGAGGAATCTTCAGGGACAAGTGCCAGCCAGCCCCTGTGACCTGTCACAGGGAACAGGGACCAAAGCTTGAGTGATCCTCTCCAAGCTGTGGTACCGTTTTGTGATGGGAAAATCTGCAGTAAGTTCCTTTGATTATGGACAAAAAAAAAAAAAGAAAAAAAAAAAAGAAAAAAAAAGAGACCCCAAACTTCTCTGCTTGCAGCTCTGCTGGAAGCAGGGACTGGCTGACCTGTGCTTACAGCATTCCAGGTTCTGACTCAGAACAGTGAGAGGCTGTTACACACCACCCCGTGCTGGCTCTCATCCCAGCACGGGGCACAGGCATCAGGAAAGGTGCAGGGAGCAGCCAGGATATGGGAGCAGGCAGGATGGGGGGAGCAGGCAGGGCACGACCTGGGCATGGGATCTCAAGAGAGTGGGTGCTGCTTCCATGTTCTGTTTTCCTTCAGCCAACACAGGAATCTCCTCCTCCATTCCCATGTCTCTGCTGTGATGTGGGGAGTGAAGGGGAGCCAACTTCCTAGAGTTTCCAACCTTCAAAAGGTCATGATCCCATTGTTACCATTCCAAGTCAGGGCAAGGGAGGAGCTGGAGCACAGCTGAAGGGGCAGGAGTGTGTGGGGTGAGTTTGGCTGAGGCTGCAGGTAGCTGGCTGCTGATTAGAGCTTATTTGCTGGTATGCACTCATTTTTTGACCATTTTGCGCATGCACGGCATGAAGTAGGTAGATGTGCTACAGAAATATTAATTGATAACAACTGCTGATGTTCTCCCTGCTTTTCGAGAATGCTTCAGGTCACAGCATAACATGCTGTGCATAAAAGAAGCTGCAATGGCAGCCCAGTCAAATGTGGATGTCACTTTATTGTGCTATTTCTGATATGATGAACACTGTTCAAAGAGCCATTTGTGGGGATTTGGGTACATTAGCCCTGTTAAGGGGAATGAAATTCGCACACATCCTGAGGACACAGCGTGGGCCTTGTATGCTCTTTATTCCACACTGCCTATTCAAGCAAGGAGGATTTTGTTTAGAAAAATCCTGCTTTTACCTGGCTCCCCTGGACAACAGCTGATTTAACTGTTTTGACACTGCTCTTGCTTTAAGAATAAATAAATCAATACGTAAACTGAGAAATAATTATTTTAAATTCCCTTTTTCAAAAAGATTAAATTTGTTTCTTCAGATCAATTGCACCCTGTGAGGATGCAGTGTTTTGAATTAAAAATGTTGAGAGTGTAGTAGAGTATGTATGTTGTGCTTGATAAATGTGCTCTCATGACTGCTGTGAGAGAGTGAGATAGATCCACATGTCAGAAAACAAGATAAAGCACAGCATCTGCTCTTCCACCTCCATGTGCTTGTGGGAGTTCTTTCCTGTTTCCTTATTTCCCCATCTATAAATCTAAAATAACAAAGACCTCACCCACTGGAAGTGGTGTCAGCAATTCATGACTGTACAACATTAAAACCTGTAAGGGAAACGCACTAGGAGAGCAAAAAACATTCACTCCATAAATTATAGAAACCTGTCTAAACAAAGTGATAGACAGCAAAAATCACTACATAATCTCCTGTCTCCTCATTACCTGGTTGCATGCCTGCCTTCTTTTGGTTATGCTTGACTAAGAAAGGGCTTGTAGGTAAACACTGGCGTTTCAGGGGTGGCATGAAACCTCTGAGAAGGAAATTAGGATTGAACAGTGGCTCTGCGCTTGTTGCTGCGTTTATGAGGTATCAAATCAGGTGATCACTACCAGATGCCCAAGTGAGCCTCAGCCATGAGGTGTCCTTTGCATCAAAGGTGCAGGGATATGACCACTTGCATTCTGTTTTGGTGCTTTATAGGGCTGTGGGATCACAATGATTTTCTAGACTGAGCATCAGTCAGCAGACTGAGAGAGCCCATGTTGGGTTGATGAGAAGTCAGGTTTTGGCAAAGGCAGAGATCAGCTATCCTAAAACAACAAGAGGGTTGCCAGGAGAAAGAAAGACTTCTTTAGGTATCAAGCCTGCTAAGCTGTCTTTGAAATACTTGTTGTAATGAGTTCGGAATTTTGTTACACAGTTGATTATTTCTAGTTGTCTACACAAAGCTGATACTTTGCTTGAGGTTTAAATCAGGGCCTGGCTTATATAGCAGTAATTTTAGTTGAGGTTTTGATGGCAAATACACATTTTCATTCTAGATGAGGGTAGAAAATTAGTCTAATGTTGGGTAGAATTGTCCCCTGGGCCACCTAGCAGACAGCACTGATGAGTAAAACGGAGAAGCTGTATGGCATCTCTGATCTGCACAGAGAATAAGTGTTCCTTAAAGCTGCTCAGCGTCTTTCCTGTGATTGCTCACCTTAGCTTTATGCTAATCATATAGTACTACTGTGCTCCCTGGCTTTCTACATTCTCATGAACTAGTAACTAGTCAACAGCCCTGGGCAAAATGTAGCAAGAAATCAATTGTCAGGCTCCTCTAAAGTGGCTGCTCCAAGGGCTGGTTGACCTTACTAGCCAGACTGAAGACCACCAAAGATCAGAGCCGAGGATCAGATGCTGAAGATCACCAGGTGTGCAAAAAGCTTTTACAAGTGGACCAAATGATTCCTATGCTGTGTGGGCAGTGTCAAAGTGCTGCACATTAAACAAAAGGCTCAATGAGACAAAGAAGAAAGCAGAGGTGCTCTGGAGGACATAGCAGGGTGAAGAGACATCTGCATGCCCAAGTTTTAGGGGTTAGAGTTCAGAGGTGCTGCCTGAAGACAGAAACCCTGCAAATCCAGCACTTTTAAGCACCTCCTGCTCTGGCCTCCCCTCACAAAGATCCTCTTCTGGGGCCCAACAAGACCTTGTGTTTGTGCTGAGGCACACGGTTACATCCTGCTATCTTTGCTGGTTGTTAGGGAAGCACCTTCTTAGTTGTGCCACACATAATGTTTAAGGTGTTTGGAAAACCCCAGTAATTTGTTCATTCTTTCTAGGGCATCATTTCTAAAGGCTGTTTCGGTTTCCTGGAAAGGAACAGACCATAGTCATGTCTCTCTGGGATCTAAAGGATTTTAAAGCTAAGAGGTTCTAAAGCATCCACCACAATCTCTTCGACAGACCCCCTTCATGTCAACGACTTAGATCGCAGCCACTGCCTCAATTTTTGTTTTTTCACCAGCACAAATGTCGCGCCTGATGCTACAGCGGCCATCACTAGGCTTCAGAGTTAACAGCGCTAGTGATGAGAATCCCAGCCCGTGCAGAAAGTGCGATAAGAATGTCAAGTTTGGGTCGTACCCGGGACGCTTTCCCGGCCCGCGGGGGCTCCAGGAGCGCCTGAGGCGATTCCCCTTCCCGCGCTCCCCTTGGGCCCCCGCCCCCGCCCCGCCGCG
>VWZN01021076.1:439496-489689 GCA_013396955.1 Regulus satrapa | reverse complement strand
TCAGCCTCGCCGTGAGGGAGGCGGGAGAGCGGGGGCCTTCCCGGCTGTTCTCCAGCTGGTTCCTGACCCGCCCGTCCCCGTCATCCCGGGCAGTGCCCGGCTCGGGGGAGCAGGTGACAATAACCCCAGTGCTCGGTGACGGAGCCCTGCCGGGAAACGCGGCACCCGCTGCCGTCGTGTCGTGGCTGCCCGGGGCAGGGCAAAGTGCCGCTGCTGCCGGGCTGCACAGCCCGCCCCGAGCTGTCCCCTCAGAGCCGCTGCCCGTCCCCACCCTGCCCTGGCAGCCCTAGGCAGGGAGCCCACCGCGCCGAGCCGAACGAATCCACCTTCTGATTTACTTCATAAAAAAAGTATAAACTCTCCGGTTTGTCCAGTTTGCGCTGTACAAGAGGCATGTGGGGTTTTTTTGGTTTTGTTTGTTTGTTTGTTTTTTTGCCGTGCACTGTGGGACGAGGCTGTTTTCCCCGCGCTCGGCAGCAGCCCGGCAGTGTCGTTGATGTGCGCGGTAGCATCAGCCCGTGGGACCGCAGCGCTACCGCCGGCACCGGCACGAGTGGCTCCACCTTTTTGCCTCCCCAAAGCTCTGTCTCCGCGCTCTCCTTTTCTTCTGGCCAGCAGCGACTTGCTGTGTGCAGCGCATCAGGTTGATCTGACCTAAATTAAGCGTAACTTGTCAAAAAAAAAGGGGGGGGGGGGGCTGAAATAATTTTAACGTGGATTTTCCCATGTCCTGAGGCAATAGAAGATCGTGGTCTTCAGGACATGTTTCTGTGAAATTCTTCGGTGGCAAATCTGGTTTTGACTTCTGCTTTGTTTCTCATCACTTATTCCTCACCCAGTGCTGCACTCTCAGTTGTGCAAATAATAGTTTGCAGGTCTTCAGAGTTGTCTGGATTAGCTCTGGATCCAAATAATATTCTCATGTGAACGTTTTTTGGGTTTTTTTTTCCCTTCAAAGGTAAAAAAGCCACTGGAACTATAATTTTGATCTGTGTGTTTGTAACTGTACTCAGATCATGGGAGCACTGGTATTGGGTTATAGAGGGTACAAAATTGAATCCATACACTGCTGTATGGAAGTGTGTAACTAAGAGGCTTTTATTTCTTGTTATTTGTGCTTCCTGTCTTGGAGATGGTTGTATATGCATTTACTGGGGCCACACTGCCTACAGGACAGTTTTATCAGAACAATTTATAGTATAAGTCAGAAGAGAGACAAATAAATCAAATTCAAATCCAGCTTCCTTTGCCATTTTAACAAAATCATGATGCCCTCTTTGCAGACCCATTTTCAGGTGACAAAGTGAGAAGACTTATCAGACTTAGGTTTTAATAGCAGCAGTTCTTGTGTGCAGCAAAGCAGGGCATTTAGTATTTGTTAACATGTTGGTTGTCATGTAGTAGTTATGTCAACTGTGCAGTTCAGAGGTGGTTTTTCCTACCTTCATTTTCATATGTTTTCATGCAGCTCCAGATTAAAACGTGCAGGTCACAGCATCAGCAGGGTCTTGCACCGTGCTGGCATTGTAGTGCCAGGGAAAGGCTCTCATGTCCTCTTGGCCCTTCCCAATGGGTCTGTTCTTTGTTACTGCTTGGGCTGAAGAAATAGGGTTTTTTGAGGCAGTTCTCAATGGCTAATGCTGAGAAATACCCTGAACTGGTTGTTTCAGGTATGCTTTTTGATGTCAAAATGTATCTTGTGCTTCAGGTTCTGCATATTTAGTGAGCTCCTGGAAATGTGTGCTTAGCTTAGTGTGGTAGTGTTTGATATTTGAAATAAGCAATAAGATTTATGTTTGGAAGTATTAGCTCATTAAAAAAATAGGAAGTGTGAGGGTGCTTGTTGTAATCCCAGTTAGCAGGTGGTTTACTTTGCAGCATGGGAGAACTTCATAGCACAGAGAAATGAATTAACTTAATCATCACAGATTTTCTGCTTGGAAGAGGAGGATAAAAGGCAGCAAAATAGACTTCTGCACTGCAGAGGCATCCTGAGCTGGCCCTGTCTCTGTGGGATTCTGGTTTGCTGGTGGCTTCTACAAGACAATCCCAGTCTCCGGTCACTTGATTTGGTGAGAACAGCAGCTTGTTTTTACCTATAAGTGGAAGGTTTTAAACCCAGTGATGCAGAAAAGACTGTATCTGTCTCCTGCTCACCGGTGGAGGGATCTACCTGAATCTGCACTCTAGCTCCAGACAGAGTGAGTGCCACCATAGGCCTGAACTTCTTTTGTCTTCCACCACCGTGGGAGGGCACAATCCTGGCTTTCTCCAGGGAGGGCTGTATCCCAGAACAGAAGGCAGCTGTGCCCTGCCTTCCAGCTGGGGAGGGATCAGCAGGGCCTCACACATCTCTTGTAGCAGAGATCCATCCGTCCAGATTCATCTTGTGCGTTGCTCTGGGTGCTTTTACGCCCCTGCTGCTCCAGTGTATTCAGCAGTGAGGTGCTCGGAAGTCCTTCGCTGTTGCCAGTTCCTTCCTGAGAAGGAGAGGCAGAGCTGCAGGGCTGGAGGTCTGATGAGAAGGGAACTGAATTCCGGATTTCTGTTGTCTCGGCCGTCGCTGCAGCGTCTGCGACAGGAAGGAAGGGCTTTGAAGATGGTGAGTTTTGTAACACCTCATCAGTGTGCACTGTTCTCTGGGACAGGGCTGGACTCGGCTCAGCCTCAGCCTGCAGTTCTGTAGACCTAGAAATTGGCTGGCTCTGGGATTCCAAATTCAACAAAATATTGAGGGAATTGCATCTGCTCTTTAGGGCATAGGGAAGATAAAAATCCCCTCTTCCATGCATCCTTTGGGAGAGAGCAGAGCTGGGTTCCAGAGTTAGTGGGTCCCTTTTACCAGAGAAGATTTTTTACTGTTAAGTATTTTTCTCTGTATTTTCTGGAGTAGTGTGCTTGCCAGCATGTATGGAACCATGTGATAGTAAGAGAGTGGCAAACACTCAGCTCTCGTAGAAGAGAGTAGAAAAGGTAAACTTCTATTTCTTTAATTTTTTTTTTTTTGTCATCATAATATTAGAGGGACTAATTCTTCCTTCCTGAGAATTTTATTGTGCTCTAAAATGGACTTTGAGGATGTTGAATAGCATGCAGGAAATGGGAGAGGCATGGCTTGATGTTTGACTTGAGGAAATCTTTCTAACAACAGTCAAACCAAATGTAGTTGTAAAGTTAGATGGCAAAAAAGTGATACCTGCTGGTTCTTGATTCATGTTCCACACCCAGCAAGTTCTTATTAAAAGCTGTTTTTAAAGCCTGTGTTCCCAAATCTAAATGGGTAATGAAAATAAATAACCACTGACATTGCTTAGAGGTTTTCATCCTTTAGTTGTCGTGCATATATTGAACTTTTTTGTAGCACGTAAATTCCAGAACAAATCCACTACAAGCATCTTCTCGTAAAGACTTCTGGACTCATTAATAAATGCATTTTATTAAAGATGAAGTGCTCAAGATGAAGAGTTGACATTTTTAAAGTAATAAACATAGATTTTCTGTGTAGGGAGTTGAATTATTTTTGCTTTAGATCTGTCAATTGAGTGGCATTTAGATGCCACCCCGAAGTCAGGTTGTGGACAGTGCTGAGGGAGCACTCTGTCACAGGGAGCAGCTGTTGCAGAGGAAATGCAACTGATACCGAAAAACGTGCAATACTTTGGGCAAGACCAAGCTGCTGCTGTGTTGTGTTGCCAAGTGAGGTGATTGTCAATCCTGCGGATCCCGAGAAAGGATTTGTCTTTGATCCAAATTCTGGCCCAGAGTAGGTGGCTGCAGCCTGGTATTTACATAAGATCTGAGTGTCCCCAGGTGTTTTGGCAGTCTCCACAAGGCAAGATAATGTAAGTCAGGATGACAAATGGTGCTGTACCCTGGCTTATTGGAGAGGAAATGCACCAGACTCAGACTTGGCCTTTAGATTGTATTAGCCACGAAAAAGACAGCTATGTTCTGTTACGTTTTTCTGCTCTAAATCTGGAATAATTATTACTTTAAGGCAGATATTTTTATATAGATGTAAGTTGCAGATGTTTTCATGTCCTGTTGCAGTTGTCTTTGCAGCACGGTAGACTTTGATCCAGGCTTTGTGCAAAACACCCATGTGTACCGAGGGATTTCAGCTGCTGCTTGGATCCGTTTGCTTTGCTGCCTTTCTGCAGGAAATGTGTAATGATTCCTGTGTAAGGTTTTCCGTCCACTTGTGAGATTTATCTAGAACTTTAATTTTAGATTAGTAAAGATAATCTCCCTTTAATAAACTTTAAACGGATGGCTTTGGATGTTTGCTGTTATCTTATTATCTGTCACTAACTCAAGCACTGTTTCTGTTCTCTTTGTACACTACAGGACGTTCCTCTTTACCTTCAGTGTGGAGGAAGCTCAGACCTTACACAGCACTGTGTTCCCAGCCTAATTTGCCTACCTAATATTCCCTTCCCTAATATTCTTCTTATTCATCTTTATCATAATCATTGTAATCCTTTTTGCTTCTACATCGCAGGTTCAACAGTGTGACCACTCTATAGATTCATATACTCACAGCAAAGCCTTCATCTCTCTCATGGATTATAGATCTAAATTGGTAACTATCACTTGCTTGCAATGTTTACTAGCAGTTATGTTAATTGCTCATACTCTGTTTTCTGCTTCTGATAAATCTCTTTTAGAATAGCATTTGTGTAAGAGTCTCTAAAGTCACGACCTTATTTCCTTTATGAGCTTTATCCTTAGGACAGCGCGCATTTGCCCTAAAAAAATTCCATTGCTTGGTAGAAATCTGGTTCAGAATTGAACTTATTTTCTGAAAAAGAAAACAGCATTTATTTTCCAATGGCAGAGCGCATAAAGGAGTGGGCTTCTATAATAGAAAATTGACATAGACGTGTAATTTGTGAACTAGAATATTTTTAACTTAGGTGCAATTTCTAAGACTTTTTGGGGAAAAAAATAGATGAGGTATTAATACTTTGGAGAATAAGTTATGTTGCACATTAGTCAGACCTCTTATGGGTTACTGTAGAAATACAGAGGAGTGGTTTTACCCCATCCTCTCACCTGCCTAATTAAAGAAATGTGTGTTAGTGGATGATGATGAAACAGTTAAACCATCACATTTAAATTGTTACTGGTCCTAAATAACACAAGACAAATGTAGGAAATTACAGTTTTGGCTTTAAAAATCAAGCATATTAAAAGATGTTTTTATTGCTAGAACTTCCCAGAAGTTGTAACATAGAGAATACAGGGGTTCATAACAGGTTGAATTTGCAATTGTGTCTTAGGGTAGAGGTTGTAGTATAAGTTGCATCAGTGTGACCAGGTTTCATGGTTAACTGGAGTGACTGACAGAAAAGGAGATTTCCCAAATTCAGAATTCTTTCTCACACTGTTGTGCAAGAGAATGGGATGTAGAAACAGCATGTCTGTGAGCACACCCATGTGGTTGCTAATAAAGAGACGTGTAACCTTCCAAGCTAATGGTTGGCTTTCTTGTTTCTTGTCTGTGAGAGGACAAAGAAGAGCTGCCCTCTCTTTGGAGCCAAAACCGTAAGGGCTGGCAGCACTAAAAGTCAACCTTAGCCTTTCATTCTTGTCAATAAATGAATGGCGAGGTACATCAGTTGATTTCCAGCCAAGGCTTTAAACTTTTACTTAAGTTGGCTGCTGGCAAAAAAATGTTTCAGAGCAGGGGTTACAGTGACTACTTCCAGTGATTCCTAAGAGCAGGAGTGTTTTGATGTCTCCTGTTGCACTGGAAACCAGTTGACCAGTGAAGAAAGCAGAAACCAGTGAAGACCAGAGTCTTTGCTGTGATGCTGGTCACAAATTGAGGACCACAGCTGTGTGGATCCATCTATCTGTCACATTTCAGTGAGCACTAAAAACAACAAAGGCTGGTTTCCCATGGAGGTGTCTTAGGGCAATAGGCTTTTTTCTTTTAAAATTCATTAGACCAAAATAGAAACTAAAGGCAGGAGAGCCACTTTGACCTAAGAATATATTCTTTGGTGGCTAATAAGCTCTGATTAAGGTTTTATTGCTTTAGAGCATTTGCAGCATCCTGCTCTTATGCGGTTTCTTTGTCTAATAAAAGATGAGCTCACACTGCAGGCTTTTTCCTCAATAGGGAAATAATAAGGTATCTCAGAGCTACAAAACTGCCTATTCCCACAAAACTAGTTGGAAGTGGCTGTGTCTGAGGCCTTGCTTCCATAGCTAACGCACGCGGGGAAAAAAGATTGTCAATATTAGTATGCTTTTAGCTACAAAAAAAAGAGGGCTACCCAGGCACTGAACTAAGTGATGCAAGGTCTCACACTGAAGTGTTCTCAAGGACAATCTGACTGGCAGCCTTTCTCTCTCCTGTGTAATGGGTTTTATGTCCTGTAGCAAAACCTTTCCTGTATAAGTATTTTACTGAGGATTAGTCCAAGACAGTCAAAACGGAAACAGGCACGAGCCTCTCCTTTGCCCTCTGTGTGCCAGCTGTATTTCACTTGGTCTCCTGTAACAGAACTCTCCTTGAGCTGTGTGCTCGTGTGAAATAGCAGAGATGCTGCTCTGTTTGGAGCCATGCAAAAAGAGCATCTGTGGCTGTGTGCCCGGGGAGCGCGGGTCACACTGCCAGCTAAATGGCCTTGCACCAAGGAGGGAGGACAATCCCTTGGGAGCAATGGCTGCGTGAGCCTTCGGGTGATTTGGACAGGAACTGCCTGACCTCAGCGTGTTGTCTCCATTTCCCTGTGCTGCAGAATCTCCTCCAGGTGCAGAGGGCCTGCAGGAGATGTGATTTTGTGGACCTTTCTCTCAGTAGCATAGCAACTGCCACCGCTTCCCACTGCTCTGTCCCCTCTGCTTGGCTCCCTCAGCCGTGCGCGATCAGGAGCTGAACCAACTTTACAAACAGCCCTGCAAAACAGGAGAAGCTGTAGGAGGGTTTATTTTTAACTGGGATCTCTCTGTTCTCTGAACCACCTCTCGGCAGGGTCCTCAGGGCTGACGTGATTAGGGAGTGCTTGGAGCAGGAGTGAGACAACAGGTGGGGAAGAAAAAAGGAGAGGAGGGGGACCAGGAGAAAGGTCTGCTTGAGTCCCCTGGCTTGGGGATTCGAGCATAAATTCAGCCCTGTGAACACTTCTAGCCCAAGTGCTGGTGGAACACAGCTTCAGTAATGGTCTGCCATCAGAGGGATCGTCAGAAATTAGTATGAAAGTCCTTTCAGTTTCACTCTACTCACTACAGGAGAAAGGGAAAAGTCAAATTTAAGGAAGGGGATGGAGTTTTCTGTAAAATTTTAGTGCTCTGACAGCCTCTGGTGATTCAAGGCGCTGACCTGCAGCATCTTCAGCCAGCACAGAGGCCAGCGAGGGCTGTGCTTCTATGACAACAGCCCCGCGTTCTGGGCAAGTATCATTTGATCTTATTCTCTGTGTTGTGCTTCTAACAAAGCTGCTCGAGCTGGCCACATTCTGTAATTGCTTTTTCAGCTGCGATCTGAAAGTCACATTTGTAGTCAGGTAAAATTCTGATTAGAGCAATCTAGGAGGGTTAATAGAGGTAGCAGTGCTCCGGTTAAAAGATCAGCTTGGAGTGTGTGGATGGGTTCTGGCAGGGGTAGAAAGAAGATACTGATTCCTGTATGATTAGTGCAATACATCTTTGTTAAAGGTCTGCCTCTGAATCTCTAAAAGACCAGTAGTCTTCAAGTGATGAGGGTTTCTCACTATTTCGAACCTGTGTAAGTGGAATGGAGAAGTAGAGATTTTAATTTTTTTTTTTTTCTTCTTTAGCAAGTGTATAAGTGTTGTCAATGGCATTTGTGGCGATTATAATGTGTATGGGGACGATAAATGACTCAAATAGAGAACTTTCTGTCGTCCAGTGTGGTGATGGTACAAATCAACTAATCACCTGATTCATAATTTTTGCAGCTGAGATTTCTAAGGATAAGGAGGCAGTTGAGTGCATTGGCCTGAGTGTCTAAATGGAAGTTAGTCAGATGTCGAATTCTTCATTTTAGAAAATCCTGCTATGAACCACAACGCATGGGTAGAAGAGCTGATTGCTGATACACTCATGACAAGAAAATTTGTGCTTGTGTTTTCTGGAGTGCTTGCAAAGGACTGTAGTCTGACAGAAGAGCAGCTGAAGTTCAGAAGAGAATTGTGCTGTATCCTACAGAGAAATACTTGTGGGAAGATTTTAATGCATTCAGTGCAGCTGTTCACTATTGAGTTTCTTCAGAAACTGTCCTTGTGAATGCAGTCTGTGAACGAAACGTCTGCTGCACCAGCCCTTTTCTGTGTGAGAAAGTTGCATATGTTTGATCTGAGATAAACTGTTGTGTGCATTGTACTGAAGTTTAAACTGGGTTGCTTTTGGTTTGTTTCCCCTCTGTTGGAAATTTAAGTTAAATGATCCTTCCTATTTAAACTACCTCGGGATAGCATTTTGGTTTATAGTTGTGAATTTTGAGCTGGTTTGGTTTTGTTTGGGTTTGTGGGGTGTTGTTGTCGCTGTTTTTTTTCAGTGAAGGGGTGAAGTCCTGTGTGCAGGTGAGACTTCTAAGAAGGGAGGTATTTGGAGTGAGTTTTGTTCCCAAAGGTGCCTGTGAATTTGAGTTCAGGAGAAAATTAACTTCTGTGGATGCTGGGTGAAGGAGAGACTTCTGTCACTGCTCAGTGCCTTCTGACTGTGCACATGAGTAGCCCAGGCCCTGGTTTGGATAGGAGCTGCTAATTAGTCCTGTGCTGTCATTGCTCCAATTAGCCAACCCTGTGACTGCTTATAAGGAGCCAAGACCTTTGCTTATTTGATGTGTGGTAGTTTCAAACAGCATGAGAGATTAAAAAGTGTGGTATAGCTCTTAAAAAGCAAAGTTTCTTTTTCCTCCTCCATAGTAATTTGGTTTGTGTTGTTGTGCTCTGTACAACCAGAGAGGAAAAGTCAGAGTCTTACCTCCTCCCACCAAGTGTCTGAGCTGCACACGTTAGAGCAGCCAGGGCTGCTCATGGCCCTTAATGATTCATATTCTGCTGTTGTTTTTTTTGTTTCTGAATCTAAAAGGGGTAATTTATCCATTCCAAATGCCGTCTGCACCCCCACTGAGCCCTCATATTTTATACAGTGCTGTTAATTCCAGTTGCAGTCTTAGGAGTAGATAGGTTGTTGGATGGATTCAAAGTTTCCAGCTGAAATTCCTGGTTTTTCACCTTTTCCCATTGCCTTTTATTTTCTTCTGGAACTTTTAAAAGGATAAAATGATGGTAGTGAAAGCACTAGAAACGTGCGTTTTCCATAGAAGGAGCAAAAGCAATTATTTAGGTTTATTTACCTTGGAGGCTGCTTGATGAATTGCATGGTTGGATGCACTGTCAAAGATTTTAGTTCTTGGTTGCAGTTTATTGGAGCAACAGAAGTGGCACCCTGCCACTGGAGTAAAGAATGCTGTTTCCCCATGAGTATTTGAACAATCTGCAGTAGCCATCTGCTATGCTGTTAAATGTAAAGCAGTGCAACAGGTGTATTTCTTGGGTTTGGAAGTCTTACCAGCATGAGTGAACACTAAATAGGATTAAAGCCAGAATTTAAAAGAAGATTTCCAAGTGTGCTCCTCTTTAGTCAGCAGATCTAGTGGTTATGACACTAGAAAGTGGAGAGATAACCTAAACATATGCTACACAATTAAGGAAAACAAATGCTGAACTGCTCTTAAATCTGTTCTTTTCCCATGTTTGTCATTTTCTTAGATGGCTTCAGTAACAGATGCCAGATTCAGGCAGAAAGATACTTCAGACCAAAATTTTGATTACATGTTCAAGCTCCTGATCATTGGCAACAGCAGTGTGGGTAAAACATCCTTCCTCTTCAGATACGCCGACGACACCTTCACGCCGGCCTTCGTCAGCACAGTGGGAATCGACTTCAAGGTGAAAACGGTCTACAGGAATGACAAGAGGGTGAAGCTGCAGATCTGGGTAAGTGCCAGCATTTCCCAAGATGCTTTATATTAATCCCTGCAAAGGGGTGATGGTAAAAACCAGCTCGTTTGGAAGCGGATTTTTGGATTGGTGTAAGTTCTGTGTGGCCGGACCGTTGTGTCCCTGCAGTGAACTGGGGGAGTTCTCTTTGTGTTACTGCCTCACTCAGCTTGTGAGAGTCCTGATGTGCTCTGAGCAGCTGCTCTACGTTTGAGTGAGCTCTACACACAACTCAGACTATCACTTTATGGTCTCTATATAAGATACTTGTATCTTCCTGTAACTCATGTACCTGCCTAGCAGCCCATTTCTACCCAATTTCTGCAGCATCTGAGAGCTTAATCTTCTAACTGATCTATGTACACCTGATTTGTAATATTTTAATAATCACTTTTAAGTGTAAAATTGCAGTAGTCACATCTGGGTTTTTTATTTATTGTGGTGATCTTGAATAGTGAGAATCTAAAAGGAGGTGCTTTTTTTTGTCCTACATGATTCATTTTATTTCTGTGTTGCTGGCTACAATATACAACAAATTATTTAATAAAACATCCTTCTCATGTTGTAAAATCCTGACATTGAAACCAAGGTACGTCACCTCATATGAAATGGGTTGATTTTATTGAGGATTTTGGCAGTAAAAAGATTTTTACTTCAGGCCGTATAAGCAACTAAAGATGATTTCCATTTAGTTGGTCTTTCTGAATTTTGGAACGTGAAATTTTCTAAGAAGTTGTGTAAAAACAAGACAGAAAACCCCATAAAATGTTAGAATCTTTTTCAAAGATACTGTGATTAAACTGAATTAAATCTGTTAGGGCTTTGGGGCCTTAATAGCCTTAAACTTCTTATGAAAAGAGATGTCAGGTGGATTTCTCAGAGGGTGCTATCCATTACAGGGACCTGTAATACTGGAGTTACCAACAACACTATAGATTTAACATTATTTTTAATAAAGGTACACCTAAGTATTGGAAAGTTTCCAGAGTAACTTGTGTTCTCTTCTTTTCTTTTTGCACGGATCCCCGACATGAGTCATGATTCAAGGACCTTAACAAAAACACTGTGTGCCTCTATCAAAACCAAAGTATTTGAACTTGTTTGTCTCCTGCCCGTCCTGACATTGTATTTGTAATTTCAACGTGTTCTCCAGGCCACATGCAGTAATAGTGGGGTCCATTAGCATACCAAAACTATGGGTTCCTATGTGTAGGAATAATTTTCTTACCATCCTGTCTTCCAATTACATTTAAAAATTATTTACAGCTGCTGTTGAGTTTCTGGCAGTGTGGGGCTCTGTGGCTCCATTGAACCCTTTGCTCTGATGTACAATTTTCCAATTATGTTGAGTTTTTGGTTTTTTTTCAATTATGCTCCCCCTAAGTGTGTCATTAAGCTTTATCTGAATCAGGTTTAATGTGAAACTCAGTGAAGAAAGAAAAGGTAAAAGTGTTTGACTTAACCACTTCAAATGTTTTTCTAAAATCCAGAGAAAAGCACTTCTAGGAACCTCTGATGTTATCTTCTCCACAGACCCAGGGGTTTTTTCCAGTTCAGGGGTGCTTGTGGAGCTCTGAAGTGAGTGCAGCTGTGGCAGACTGGAGGTGCTCGAGGGCTGTGCCAAATAAACTTGTTCTGTGTTCTGCAAGTCTCAAGGTGAGAGGGAAGTTATCACAGCTGGGCTGTGATCCAGAGAGATCCGTGATCAGTGGGACTTTCTTTACGTTGCCTGTTACCTGTGTTGAACAGAAGAACAGAATTTGGGTGCAGGACCCAGCTGCAAAGAATTTCTTGTGTTTTCTTAAAGCTCAGAAAAATTCATGCTGCTTCAAGGGCTGAGCAGCTGCGTGTAAAGACTGACAGCTGTGTCAGTAAATGTCTCTCTGCCCTGACTCCTGGTTTTGTTTCTCCAGCAGAAGTCGATGAGCATTTTAAAGCCAGAGATCTTGCATTTGTGTCTGTGCTAGTTTGATGAAGTCTGTGTTTTGTGGATCAGGATTTGACAAGCTGTCACATGGAACGATCAGAAGAGAGTGAGTGCTCCTCTGTTTGACTTTGGTGTCATTAGTGGGCCTCTGGCTTTGTTGACATTAATGCCTCAATCACCCAAATTGATATTTTAATAATCAGTTGTGCTTGTGACTAAGCAGTCTGGGAAATTATCTGCTTTGAAAAGACTTGAAAGGAATATCTCTTTAGCTTGAGAGGAACAGGACATAGCAGAGATATTCATGTGTTTTTAAGGTAGAATTACAGCACTACTGATGCATATGGAAACAGTAAAATGGTTCAGAGAGGGGTTCATGAAATGATATTTTGTTGGCTTTTTTTTTCCCCTTTCTTTGAAGAACTCCAAGATCAGTTGACTGTGTTTTAATTTCAAATATTTTCTGTCTTGTTTAGTAATAAACCACCTTGATGGTGTTGTGTTAATAGAATAAATTAACTGTATTGAGAACATTTGTTTTGTAGTTGGATGAGGCTTAGTAATTTAATTTCTAATTCAAAACATTATTTACATAAATATATTAATATATTACATAGCTATCTACATATCTTCATAAATGCAATTTTTGGATTAGATTTTTTATGCCCCTGCCATCTGAGTTTTTGGTTTCATATAAAGCATCTTCCTTATGATTATGTTGTAAGGAGCCAATTTATAATATCTTTCTGTACTTCTTGACCAAATTTTGTATTCCCAGAGTTGCTAATTACTGTTTACTGGAGAGAAACTATTATATTTTCATCTAGGTATGTTTCTTTTATTATAAATAAATCTCAAAGGTAACATTATTATATTCCTAGCAAACGCAAACAGTTAATACTTAATGTGGAGTTCAGGTTGCCTAGCAGCTAGAGAGGGCCACTTTGTCCAGATCCAGATGAAATCAGGGTGAATGAATAAAAGTGATTTCAGCTTTAGGTAAGAGCAAGGTGAGATTTCTTTTTCTCCCTTCTATGCATTTGTGTGTCTATTTCTGGTGATGAGGAAAGGCAGCGAAAATGACAGCAGAGCTCCCGAGCAATGCGGCATCGAGGGGAGCTGCTGAGGGGCAACCTCTGGCCCTTAGTGCTGGCCCAGTCTGGATTCATCACATGAACTCTTTGCACAGTCACATCAATTAACTGATGGGAAATCACTGGCAGGGTTCAGCCCCAAACACTTGCACACCTCCCAATACACACTTTGTGTGTGGGATTTGATTACATTTCCTTTATACTTTAGTGCAGCACCCGCCACAAGGGACTCTCAACACTGGTGTGATTAATGACAAACATAACTAAATGCAGGGTTTGGCAGTTGATGTTACAAGTTGAAACTACTTTCAACTCCATTGCAAAAAGCAACAGAGATTAAATTTAGCTTCAGGTTAAAAGGCAGAAAGGCTGTGGTGTTCAGATAGAGGCAGCATATTTAGACTGCAGTATGATTTTTTCATTTAAGGAGCTGTTTATCAGAATTAAACTGCTAGGATGAAGGTTTTTCCTTCTCATTAACAAAAATGTCTCTGTGGCTTAACTGCTGAAACCTGTTGAGGTGTGAGATTAGCTTTAGTGGATGTCTGAAACACGTGTTACAGCTCTCAGACACAGCTGGGGAGAGGGTACAAAGCAACATTGCTCTGGGTTTTTTTGAATTTTAAAAATAGAAATATGACAACTGCTAATTATATTGAATGGCAGTCACCACTATAAAACAGAAAAGTGTAAACCAGAATAACCCCCCTGCTGTGTAGCTGTCCAGAAGGCAAATGCAGAGTGTTTTAAAAAGCTTTTCTGTACCAGGCATTGCCTGGATGACAGGATGATCTTGAGGAGCTCGCCTCTTAGGGAAGGGATTCAAAGAAGTAACACTGGCAACTGAGTTCTTTTTTTTTCTTTTTTTTTTTTTTGTTAATTTACGGGAGGTAAAATTAGAGCACCATCATATTTGATTGTAAATTTTAATGTTAATTGCACACTTAACCGTAAGCTAATCATGCATTTCAGATGAGAGTCATCTATTCCCAAGGCATCCTATTCCTGTCATGGTTTTGCTAAGTTCCTTGCAAGCACTGACTTCAGGCTTGAATGCTTGCACAAAACTTGTTTCTAAAAAGAGAGATAATAAGGTTCAGTAATTAAATGTATAGATGTGCTAGTGATGGGTCTCTAAAGCACTAATGGGCCTTATTCTGCTTTTATAGTCTCGCAGTTGTTGTGGAATCGTCTGATTTGCTGTTCAGATGAATAACTAAAATGGAGAAACTCATGATAGTGAAAAGAACAGGTTGATCCTTGTAAGGGAGTCAAGGACCGAATTTTATTTGCAGTGTTAAGAACTTACTGGGTCCTAGGAATGAAAATCATTGTGGGTGAGTGGATGTAAAGCACTGCTTCTCATGCTAAAATACAGTGCAGAATATTTGACTGGAGAAGAGATGCAATAACAGTGTCTGTAATTCAATTCCAAGGTCTTGGTTACATCTCAAGTAGTAATACTTGTGCTTTGAGAAGAACTTGGTGCTCATGCCACTCTGAATGGGCTTTAGGATTAGAGTTGCAAGGGTGATGCAAAGGAGAGAAATAAAAGCTTGACAAATAAGACCCTGATGGGTCAGTTACCTCACTCACTGTTGAATTTATTGAACAGCCTAAGCTTGCTGAGGAGGACATCGCTGTGTTTGCAATCAAACTGTTGACATGGAGGGTTTATTTCTGTTTATAGTTAATCACCTCAATCTCATTGTTATCTAATTATAACTCTGCATTACAGTGAAGGCCAAATTCAGCTTCAGTCTAAGCTCTGATAGCACCGCAGTTATCCCTGCTGACATCCCCTGCTCGATTTGCTCTCACTGCAATTGTACTATCTCTCTTTGTGCTCCATCTTTGCAGAATTACTGGGCCCTTGGAGGCCTTGTCTTTTGCATTTCAGTGAAATCAAACATGTTGTGTTCAGAGGTAGCAGGTTGTATCCAGGGGCAGTGTCCAGTGTGTGTTTGTTGATCAAGAGCTGTTGGTAGTTTAAAGGTTTGGACCTTTCCTAGAGAAAATGGACGGACGCTGATTGCTTGTCCAGTAGAGGAAAAGCTGTACATGGGAACTTTCAAGGGAAATTATTTACTTGATGTAGCGAGGCAGTTAAGGTTTGAGAGGACAAATGAATTGCTGGCCTCCTCACATTTTGCATTTAATGTTTTTTTTTACCAGAAATTCAGAATAGATATTTTGGTAGTCATTTTATATAAGGTCTTAGACTCATGTGCCTTGAAATCTTTTCCCATTGTCCTTGTCTCATCAGAATCACCTTTATTATCACCTTACTTCCTTCACAGTCTTATCTTCTGCATAGTGACTGGGTATATTCTATATTTAAATATGCTGGGTGGCACTGTGATTAGTTATGAGATAGCACCGTGGGTGGAATTTACGAGTTCTCATAGTGTTTGTCTCAAGTGAGCATGTACTTAAACTGTGTCACATTTGGTCAGATGAGAAAATATAACTACTGTGCTTACTCACATTTATAACTTTCATGCATTGTGTTGTCTACTGCAGTGTCATGTTTATGCAACACTGGAGTACCTGAATGGCTGATTTTTAGAATGAAAAAAGGAAATCCAAACCTCCCCAAATGTTTTTCAGGTGTGAGAAATTGTACCCTATAGCACAACTGGAGTACCTAGGAATTAAACAGCATGAACTTCGTGATTTGTTTTCTGTTGTCCAGCTGTTCAACATAATCCTGGTTCATTAAACAGCATGAACTGAGCTCCTAGAGATAAGCACTGACTTTCTGTATTCTGTTGAATCAGAGGTGTTGGACTCTGCATGCAGAAGGAAACATTTGTGAGAAGTACCAGAAACTGGACAAAAAAGCAGTACATTGCTGCAGTGTGGAGAACTGGGAGGCCTATGGTCTGCTGGTTAGGTTCTCCCATCTGCAGAACAGCCTAATGTTTACCAGGTGACACTGATCTCAACCCAGATTTCTGGTGAGCTGCCCTGCAAACACTAATAAGAGTGACAAAGTAGGAAACATAAATCCTGTTTCGGGTGAGATGTATCTTCCCATAGCAGCTTAGCAGCTTGCGTTTTATATCCAGGGGTCACTCCACTGCAGCCCAAAAGTGTACCCTGAGCATCCCAGCGTATCCTCTTGTGCTTCTGCCACAGTCTGGGTTTGCAGCATTGCTGGCATGTTCCTCCATCCAAATGGAGCTGCCAGCCCCAAGTGTTCTTCTCAGCTCACATATGGCTTCTCACAGATCCTTCTGTTGTACACTTGCATCTTGTTTGAAGATTCCTTTAGCATTGCTAGTTCTGCTTTGCGTCCATTTGCGTGCTTTGCTACTAATCTGTGTTAGAAACTGAAACAGGAGGTGGCAGGAGTGTTTGAAACTTGAGGGGAGCAGGTGTAAGTGTAGCAGATAAACACTGTGTTATGAGCTGCTGTGCTTCATTAACTGAAGTACCTTCTTGTGATATATGACTCAAGTGATGAAACTTTGTGTATTACTCAAAGAAGGCTCGATGGTGATGTTTTCTCAGCCAAATCCTGGCTGGTTTGTCTCTCTGGACAAACTGATCCAGACATCTGCAGCAGTGCTGGAGGGCAAAGTCATGGCGAGAGAGCGGCGTGTGTGGATCTGCGTGCTCACATATGCTCCTGGTGCTACCAGGTTTTACTGTTCCTCTGCTTCCCTTGCAGCCAGAGCAATAAAACAGAACATCCAGGGGACCTGTGCATAGGATGTTTACGAGGCAGAGCACTCACTCACCCTACTGCTGTTTTTGCTTTTGCATGTGCTTGTTCCAGGATTCACCTGCTGCTTCCCCTCCGTGGGTCCCTCGGCCGGCGCTGGCGCCGTGGCAGTTGTGAAGTTGCTGCGCGTTCCAGTGCCATGGTAACTGCATCCTGCTCTGCTGGCTGCCAGCGGGCACCGAGCCTGCCCAGTTGTGAAAGGAATCAAGTGCTCCGAGTGCCAAATTGTGGTAGACTGGCATGAATCAGCTTTGATAAGTTCGGGTGAAGTCCTTTACCAAGGACTGCAGCTCTCTTTTTTTTTGAGGGAAGAAAGAGAAATAACTGCCATCAAATGTGTTTTGGATTTTTTTTTTAACTCTAAAAGGCTAAGAAATGTGTTTTCATTGGAATTACCACCAAGTGTTAAATTGCTTTCTTGCTCTGCAGTTTAACCTCATGCTGTACATATTTCTGGAAGGCTGTGCCACTTTTCCTATCGTTTTCTCTTGTCTGTGTGTTGTGCACCCTGGCTTGCTCTTGGAAAGGTTAGAGAGCACCTTTGTAAGCGCTTTTGCCCTAACTGCAAGGTGAGTTCTTGCAGAGTACTGTCATAACATTTAAAATCAGGGAGTGGTGCCTAAGAGTGAGCAAGTAGAGCTGGGGAAAAGCGAGGAATTCTTATTTGCTTCTTGCAGAAGAAATACTCTGACTGTGATAAAGCACACAGGTGTATCACTTAATTACATGGAATAATAATGCTGGAAATTTACAGCCAGCAAGGGTAATTAAGGAATGTATTTTCCAAGTCTTTCATGTACGGGAGGGGAAGGATGGACCATAATAACTTCTATGCTCCTGTCACCCTCTCTTGGCCCTCACTGGGTTGTAGAACCACCAGCACTGTGTCTCACAGTGTAGTGAGACACCGAGGGGAGTGAGTCTGAAAGAAGGGAAGTTGTGCTCAGTGCAGCATGGTGGGACTTACAGCAAGCCTGGCTTAGCTAAAGCACAGCTTCAGGTGCCCCCTCCACCTCTGGAGCCCTGCCTCTGGCAGGTGAGGGCCTGTGGACACAACTCCACTGTGCACTGCTGACGTGTCCTAAAGGGAGCAAGAGAGCGCAGTGAAAACTGGAGCAAAACTTGTGTAGAACTGAAGCAGGACCATGAAAAGGAAAAGGCCTTTGTCTTTAATGAATACATTAATTACAGTGGAAAACCGCACCGAAATGCAGTGCTATAAATGCTGGCTTGCAAGCAGCAAGGAGTGGCCCTGAGCAGCAATCCCAGGAGGGCTGGAGAGGTGGAATTGCTCTCTCAGAGGTGTCAGTCTGTGTGGACCCCGGGTGGATTCCAGCCTTCCTGGGAGGTGGTCGGTGTCTGGGCTTCCTGAGATGTGGAGGAAGGTATGCATTTGGCAAAGCACTTCAGTGTGTTTTTGTGCCCCCTTCCTCACCAAACCCCCTCCCTAGGTTGTTTTCCTAAGTGTGAGAGTAAAGCACAGAAGGGACTTGAATGGGTTGGCTGATTATGGGAATTCAGAACCTCAGACGAGCATGATTTCTCTACTGATGCTCATTCTGACTGCTGTGGTGTAATTATGCAACTGCTGCAATTTCATACCTGTTTAAGGTGCCTTATCCTAGCTAAAATGATCTTCTCTTTTGACAAGAATGCCCTTCATCTTGAAAATAGCATGCAGGAAGAGTCACTACTGCAAAGATATTAAATAAGGTAAATCAGTGAAAACGGCTTAGTCCCTCTTGAATTTTTGGAGGACTGAAAGTGTAAGATTATAATTTCCTTCCACTTGTGCTGATTAATGATTTTAGGGAAAAGCAAACTCTTGCAAGGGAAGAATCTGCATAAAGTCCTTCTCTGTGAGGTACTTTCTGCTGTTCTGAGTTTCACATGCCACAGTAGCACGTTCAAAGCTGTGGCCATCATTCCAGAGTATTGGAAATGTTTGAAATTACTCCAGTTTTTCTGCTGAAATTTTGATATAAGTATGTATAGGAGCTACTTGGTATTCAAGAGACGGCAAGAAATCTAAAGGGAACAGATTCAGTTAAAAGTACATCATTGTCATGGCAAAACTACAATTTCAATAATCTTTCCCCTGAATTGGAAGTGGTCTTGGTCTACAGGATATTTACTGCTTTAACACCAAATTTCACCCGAGTGACTGGAACTTGCAGAATCTGGCTGAAAGCTGGACACAGCAGCACCTTTGCATCAGTGCAATGTCAGCTCAAAGTGATTTTTCAGCTCTCCCAAGTGCAGCAGGGGCTGTGGGAATCCTCCCTTGCCCACCTGGCTGGGAGTCCAGGAAGCAGGTGTGTGTCAAAACCTGATGTTGCTAAGTGATGGCAAGGTAGCCACCTGCCTTAGCGTTTACAAACCCCCGGAGCTCAAACAGAAGGAAATGAATAGCTTTATCTGCCATTAACAAGGTGTTTATTCACTCTGGTCCTGAAAGTATCAAACATGTGCATCCCTTTCACTCCAGCTGGAATCTTCAGAGTTTCTAAGTCCCTGGAATGACAGTTGTTTATTCTGAGAATGCATCCTCTGAGTAATGTTGTATTACCCTATAGCTGTGAGAGACAGTGCAGTCAGTTTGATGGTTAAAAATCACAGACTTTAAAAAAAAAAAGCAAACCAAAAACCCAATAGAAAACTCAATTGCTTTTTATCACCTAATACAAAGGCAGAGAAGAGCTGTTATTTGTTTTTTTGGACAGTTCATGATCAGAATCCATGCAATAGCCCCTTTTATTTTTTCTCTCCTTTTTCTTTTTTTAAACTACAGCCCATGTGGCCAAGAAGAATTGTAGCATTGGTCTCTTCTCTTACAATATTTTTTGTGAAGCAAACTGAGAATATATCCAGACTATCAGATTTGCTAACTACTCCGGAACTGTTATCAGGAAATAGGAGATGTAAGAGATCTTTCACTTCTTGTCTACTTATTTTATGGCTGTTTAAAAAAAAAAAAAGGTTTAATTGCCCTCATACCACAGGTGAGTCTGCAGTGTTCTGCTAAAATCTGTCTGCTCAATAAAGTACCTGTTCAAAATAATCTCTCAAAGGGAGACGTTGAGTGACTTTTGCAGCCGTGACTCATTGAGTCTTCACTTTTTAAATGAAAATATTCCCAAGACATAATTTTAAGATCTCATCTAATAAATTCTTGATTAATAACAATAAGAGTATTAGTTTGACAGTGTGTCAAGGCTTGAGGGATTCATACAACTAGTGTTCTCTCTTCAGAACAGGAGCGATAGTTCATTTTTTCACAGAGAAGGACTTGGCAAAGACCCAGGTTTGGAACTGGAGCCCCTTAGCTGAGAGAATGGAAGCTTTCCAGTAGTTGTCTCCCTGTGAGGTGCAATCAGGAATCCAGCTCCCCAAATGAACTGGTCTTCTCTTCATCCAGAGGGTGTGGAGCTCCTGTGTGTGGGCAGAGGCAGTGTCAGGGGTTTCAGGAATGAAATCTGTACTGGCATCGGTGATTGCTTCCTACTGCTCAAAAATGACCTCTTCTCGAGTTTGACAGTTCTGCCCTGCACAGGTGGCCCTCTGAATTTGAACTGGAGCTGTTTCTAGCAGGGCCTTCTGACCCCAGAGAAGCTCTTCAGGAGTGTGTCCTGTGTTAAGTGTCCTCTCGTGGGAGTCTTGGTGTTTTGGTGCTCGGCTTTGGCAGTCCCAAAGTGTCACTCAGATCCCACAGGTACCTGCAAAATCCTGTAAGTTTAACTTTGCTCTTATGATTGATCTCTTCATTCACTCTGAGTAATGAATGGAACAGAAAATTGTGTTTCTTTGTTTTATTGAGTAATGAAAGAGAAAATTGTGCTTCCTTTACTAAACAACCATTGCCAAAAATAGCACCCGACTATATTTTATTTGTCTCTTCTTCCTTACTATTATTTTACAACACTAAATGCAATATTTTTTTTCCCCCTTTGGATTTCTTTCCATCTTTGTGCCCTGAAGCTGCAAACAGCAAATTTTGTGAGTCATATAAATGTTCTGAGACATCAAATTAAGTAGAAACCGGAGAATGAGTTCTCAAAAGGTTGTGAGTGCTGCTGACGTCAATCTCAGATTGAAATAAGAAAGAAGATATGGCTGGCAGATCCTGTGAGCAGGACTGTATAAGCACACTTATGCTAATTCTGTTGTTGGAGGAGAAATTGTGTTTTTATAAATGAAGATGATAGTACCAACTGAAGACTTAACAGGCATTCATCTTAGTAACTAGATGATCTTGAGCTTTCATACTTTACGCCGAAATTTGCCTTCAGCAGATTCAAACAAAATTGCTTGGAAGTGACTAAAATGAATGGCAGCATGCTTTCTGCTTTTTCAGCTTGTAATAGAATTCATTTTTCCAGCTCTACTTCTGCAGAATTCCTCCTTCAAGGTGATATTGCAAAGTACGGGGTTTTCTAATGAACAGAAGACTGTGATGAACCCATTTAGAGATTTTTCTCGATTATCCCTGACAGAGAACGGAATTTTGAAAGTAGCAAGGAGTCATGAAAGTCAATATGTCTTATGAATTATTTTGATGAGATGAAACATTTGTCTTGTAGAAAGCTGTTAGTAGTACTGTTTTTGAAGTTAAATGCATGCAGATTGCATATCCATATTGCTATGATGGTGCTATTGAGAGTTCCTATAGGTGCGGTGAGAAAAGTGCAAGAAATGACTGAAGGAAAGGGATGCTCTTTTGTGGAAACTACAGGGAAGTTATTTGTTGTTAGCTTATCAGTGCAGAATGTTTTTATGTGTGTGCATGTTTTCAGGGCAGGATGCTGAAACACTTCAGCTGCTGATCTGAGGATCATGGTGATTTCTTTACCCCATGGTGATTCCTCTCTCCCATGGTGAATCAGCACAGAGAAGCATTTCTGTTTTCTGGAGCTTCCTGTCTCTGATTAACCAGCATAAAAATTAATATCTGCTGAATTGATGCTTATCAGAATTCCTAAACAGCTATTCTGCCTCCAGCAGTGACACTCGATTATGTTTCTCACTCCTAAGCCTCTTAGAGGTTTAGCATTTATGAATCCCCTCCAATACTTTGCTTGACACATTTGGTTAGGCATATGACAGTGATCAGCTGAGAGAAAAACAAGTCATCTCATCAAGTACAAATTGAGGCTTCTAGTAAGGAGAGTGGAGAGGCAAGCAAAGGTTTCCTGCTGTTTGAAGTCAGAATGGAGCAGGGCTGTTAAAATAACAGTAATGCATTTAGTATAAAGACAGGCTATTATGTGTCCACTTCCCAGCCAGCTTCAGACAGTTCACCACGGCTGGTTTTGTGAGCAGCTGTAGGAGGGAGGCTGAGGACTGGGTGCACTGAAGAGAGGTGGTTCAGCTCTCACCTGGTGCCTCAGGATGCCGAGCACACCGAGGGTGTGTATCTTACACTTGGTATTGGTTCTGCAGCTAAACCGTGGGAGAAAACGGGGCTCTGAAAAGGGCTGCCCACCCAGTTCCTCCTGGAGTGCAGAGTATGTGGCCTGCTGGGGAGGAGGCAGCCCTGGCAGGCTGGAGTGGTGGCTCCTGCAGCCCCTCGGTGCTCGCTCGCTCCTGACCCTTCTGCGCAGAGAAATTCAGCGGGGGCTGCAGGAGGTGCTGCTCGGCCAGCCTGGGTGACCTTTCAGCAGTGGCTTCACCATGAAGGCTCCTAAGCATTCCTGCAATACCAATCATGTTAAGAAGTAGTTGGTATTGTAAGCAGGTGCATTCCAGCTCGGCATACCTTGACAATTTGACAGCAGCCAGATGTTTAAATAGGTGGAGTAAGCGAGGACTCGAAATACCATCATATAAATCTTGCAAATGGTACCACAGCCGAGCCTCTGGTACGCCTGGTGAATCGCGATTTTTCTGAGGTCCTCTTTGATCAGAGACTGAACTCTTCCTTTAACCCTTGACTGGACCCCACAGAGACAGCAGGGATTGTGATGCAGCACTAGTGACTAATTTCAACAAGTCAATTAATTGCTCCTTTGGAGCTACACGAGGCTGGTTTGAAAATAGTTAAATGTCGGTGTTTTAATGGAAATTTTTCTAATATTGCCAAGAATTTGAGCTGCAGAAAGAAGCTTCCCACAGCTGCGCAGTCTTGCTTTTGTATACGTTTCAGCCAGCATATGGTACGGATTTTAACTGAACACATGGAGAGCTAATTTGATTTGAGTTGATTGATTTTGATTACTGACATGAGGATATGCTAATCAGAAACAGTCCAGCATATGTAAAAGATTGTGTCAATTTCTAGCACAGCTGATACATGTTTGTATCATATTCATGAAAAGTAGGAGAGAAAATGTTGTCTATTTTGAAATTTTTCTCAGTGGTTATTCTGTGGAGAGCAGGAGGAGACACATTATTCTGATTGCAGCTTAACAACACATTTTTCTGTCAGTACAAATTAGGACTGATTGGATATATCTAGCTAGGACAGGTGTAATTTTTGCATCAGGAAATGGGCAATACTGGTAGCTGTAAAAAACTTCAAGCCATTTTTCAGCAAAACTTCTGCTGTAGATCAGGATGTATATCTAAAAAAGTTTTGGAGGAGGTTGTTCACTAGAGGTGTGTGAGGTCTAGGAGACCAGCTCAGACCAATGTCTTTGAAATTGGTTTGTTAGTTTTTAATTTACTGGAGCTTGTTCAGTTTAGATGTTTGTGTACATGTTGCTTAGGGAAAAAAAAAAAGCATAATATCGTAGGGGAGGATTTTCAGAGGTGGGTTATTGGATGCAACATCTCAAACCTGAGGCTAAATACTTTTGCTTGTGAGCATTCAGTTACAGATAGGAAGCTTTGCTGTTGTTTTGTGTGGGTATAAACCAGCCAGGGTATGAAGTGCTGCTCTTTGAAAAGAGGCAGAACACATTCCTTGATGTATTTATTTGTCCTGAGCTCTCAGGAAGTCCTATCACCTTATGTAGACTGGGATCCTGCAAATGCTGAACAGGCATGCATCACTCTAAGCATACAACTTATGAGTGGAATTGGTTGCTCTACTCTTATGAATGGGGACTGAAATAAGAACCTTTCTGAGTGGTCAGTAAATGAAGCTGGGTTGTAGCAAGTCAGTCGCTCTCCTTACAGGAGACTTAGAAGCATAGAGTTGGTTAGGCTGGAAAAGACCTCTAAGATGGAGTCTGACTGTTTACCCAGCACTGCCAAGCCCAGCACTGACCCGTTTTCCCAGGTGCCACATCCACTAGTCTTTTAAAAACCCCCAGGGATGGTGACTCCACCATTTCTGTGGACAGTCTGTTCCAGTGCCTGACCACCCTTCAGTGAAGAAATCTTTTCCTAATATCCAATTTAAGCCTCTGCTGGTGCAACTTGAAGCCATTTTCCCTTGTTCTGTCACTTTTTTTCCAGGGAACAGAGCCTGATCCCCCCCTGGCTACACCTGCTTTCAGGGAGTTGTGGAGAGTGACAAGGTCCTCCCTGAGTCTCCTTTTCTCCAGCTCCCTCAATTGTTCCTCATCACTTGTGTTCCTACCTCAGCTCCATTGCTCTTCTCCAGACATGACTGATATCTAAGCCCCAGAGTGATTTCTACCTAGCCAAAAATACCCACTTCATCAAGGAGGTATAAAATCTTACTTATATAAGAACATTAAATGATAATCCACCACATAATAATTGATAGCAACTGATCTGAGTGACTTATGCAAATAATCACTATAGACACAGCTGTAGCAGGAGAGGAAAAAAGAGTGGGATGCTTTACAGCCATCTCTGCATGGCGTTTCTCAAACAGGACTTGAGTAATCACACTGTCTGTGTGCAGCTACCAAGGCAAGCCATATAAATAACATTTATTTAGGTAAACAGGAGCCTCCTGTATTAAACCTGCATTGGAGGAGGGGAGCTCTGTTTCTTTTCCTCCTGCTCTAAGGTTCCACAGTAGGGTCAAACCTTCTGCGTGGGCACAAAACTATTGCTCAGGGATAAGAAATTCACAGGTAAGATAAGCCCACAAATGTCACAGCTGCAGTTGCTTTGTCCCAGAGCATCTCCAAGGTGATCACGGTGCTCGTTGCACTGTCAGCAGCACAGCTGGCAGTACTGCCACTGAGGCTGCCTTGGGACTCTGGAGTTCTCTCACCTTTTAGGCACTGTGATGTGTGAGAGAAGGAGATGGCACACCTGAGAAGAAGAAAGTCCCACTGACATCTGACATGTTGCTCTGTTGCTCAGTGGGATGTTCTCCTTGGGTGAACAACGACACAACCTGGCTGTTCTGCTTTTGCTGTATGTTTTACAGGAGTGATTTGTGGGATGTGAGCACAGTTGCTAAGATCAGGAAGAGGTTTGCTGGTATTTAATCTGCTCCTGTCGAGCAGCAGGGTGGCATCTCCTCCTGGATGTAGCTGATGACAGCCTCGATGTGCCCATGGGGCAGTTTGTATATGGTATTTGGAAGGCAAATACCATACAGTTAATATCTGTCTTCATTCAGGTGGGTAAGCAAATGGGCAAATTAACTATACTTTGTATATGATACCTGTGAAACCTAATTCTTTGTGGCCCAAACAATCTGTATTTCAATGTAATATCTCCAATCTGTATTTCAGTATAAATGAATAGCTACCTCCAGGCTGTTTTTTTCTTTCCTTTTTCTTTTTTTTTCTTTCTTTTTCTCCTGTATATCAACTCTTCATTCCTTAAGAACACTAACTAGTCCTGGAATGGCCTCATCATACTGTGTGTATAGATGTCTGTCTCTCACACACCCCCGAGTTTCTGCAAGGACAGCTGGGGACAGAAGTAGATCCATGGCAGTGGCCAGAAGGTGGAGGTGGGGAGGTGTTTATGTAATTGGGAGGAAAACTCTTGCTAGTCAAAGGTGAAGTGTTCTCACAAAGACTCAGCAGGACTCCTAAAAGGCCTTGGCATGTGCCCTTGTCTCCCCTGCTTTAGCACCCTGTGACGAGCTTTCTCTTCTCATTTTCTGAGCTGCCCCTCCAGCTCTGTCCATCTGCAGTGACAGGAGCCTGCTCTGTGATTGGCAGGGTTTGTCGCTGTTGAGCAAGAAGAAATGGAAGAGGAGCAGGTCTCAGCTGAGCTCAGACAAACCCAGAAAACCTCAGCTCCTACAGCAGCATTCCTTTTTCCAAAATCTGGATCAGATGTAACTCTCTGAAGTTACATTAGAAAACTGTGCCCAGAAATGATTTCATTTTCAAATTGTGGGAGCTCTAATGAACTATGAATAACAAGCTGGTGACTCTTGTGAACAAAGAAATTCTGAAAAGCCCTGTGCTGGTTTATTGCAGCTTCCCATACAGCAGGATGAATGAGTTTGCAGCAGGGGAAAGTACAGGTCTGTGTTAAAGTATTCAATTTTGTGTTGAAAACACAAAGCTGGAAGGAACTATGATATCCTGGTAACTTGTGATCCTAATCTTCCTTACAAGATTGTAAAACTTTACCCTGACAGTATCAAGTTAATATGGCACATTCTTTATGAATTTCTTGTTTTTCCTTTTATTACAACAATGTGTTTGCAAACTCTCTGATGTTATATACAGCTGTTTGAAACCTTGTGATCACTTCAGCAAAACAAAGATGCTAATTGAAAGGTTTTTTACTGCTGTGCCTAGTAGATTTTTTCCTTCAGTTATTCACTGTCTTTGTTTTAACAATCTTATTAGCACCTGAGAATTCTGACCCAAGCACAGTGTAATTGGGACACACTGTGAAGCCTGTGATTGTGTTTCTCTTTTCATCAGAATATTTCATTAATTGTATTTTCATCAATTCCTCCTGGAATCTGTCTGCAAAATGGCTTTTCAGTAACCATGTGGATATAGAGGTGGCAACAACTCTTCTTTTCCAGAGTGTGGTTATAGTTCTCAGTGCAGTCTGGGCACTAAGATGTGCATTACCATGCTATGAAATTGCCCAAAATCCAGATTGTTACAAGCTGACAGACTAGAAAAGCTCCAAGGAGGATCCTGCTGCTGCATGCTAGAAACATATGTCACACATCCTCAAGTCCTGACCTGTGTCTCTTGGATGCAGGAGCCAAATGCATCTTTGTCTTTGAATCTCTTAAGCTTTACCCGATTTCTTCATTATTCTGTGGCTGCTGAGTTTGGCCAAACCCCTGGAAGTGACAGAAGAAAAAATGTACACAAAAATGTAAAAAACCAACCAAGCAAAAAAACCCCAACCCACCGGCAGATGCAGAGGTCTATGATTACCAAAATAACTAATTGAGGTGTTTTCCCTCCCTTATAAAAAATTAAATAACGGAATGGGTACCAGTCCCAGACCTAGTGAGATCAGCTGGAGTTCTATGGTCTTACTGAGTGTGACAAAGATAATACCACTTTATCATCTGCAGTTTCTAAGTACCTTGGGAATTGCAGATTTAGAGAGTCATTCAAGCTTGAAGGAGAGACTGCCTGAAGACCTGCTGATCTCTGTCACAGATGAAGAGACCTGTTCCCTGCCCAGGGAAGCTGCTTGTTTTGCCTTTTCTGAAACAAGGCTTGTAACATCCTGGGATGATTGTTGTGCTTAGCTCACCCAAATACAGCTCATCTTTCCAATGGTTTATGATAAGCTAGCTTTCCCATCATCTTTTTTTGCTGTTCTTTTGGCTTGTTTCAGTTTGTCCCTTCTTCCTCAACCACGACATGTTGCGAGGTATCTCCTTCCCAGAAGCTGACAGATCCAGAGAAGTCCCAGACTATTTCTAATTTCATCCCTCCTATTTTCTTTCACGGGCACAGAGATAAACCTCTTTGTTTGCCAGCTACACCTTGAATACCTTCTGTTTTTCTTCTTTTCACACAAAAATGTCACCTCTTCCCTCTCTGAAGAGCAGAGCATGGATGTGGCACCGAAGCAAGTGTGGATGTGGGGTGGCTCCTGCAGCTGGTGTCAATAAGCTGTTTCGAAAGAGGGGCATGTGTGGAGGTCACTTATGTTTGCATCTCATTTCAGGAGATAGACTGCAGCCCGGCTGCTCGCTAATTAAAAGGAGGTAAACATGTTGCCTGTTCTTATCTAAGAGTTTTTATATAACATTTTCTGCCTGTTGATGTAACTGCCCTAATGAATGCAGGCTGATTTGATGTATCATTAGTGATGTGGAAGGACAATAGGAGATTAGAACAGAGTGTTTATTCTTTATCATCTAATACTTACTGCCTGACTGTTTGACTCCAGGAAGAGTACATAACATGGATGAATCTTTGTTGCATATTTACTTTTGCCCTATTTAATGAGGATAACTAGAATCCAGGAAATTTTTATTCACTAAGCATCAGGAAGGCTGGCAGAAAGAACTGTTTAGCTGTTGCCAAAACTCCCTGTTGAGGATTAGATGTTAGGATTCCCTTCTCTCAGCTGGAGGTGTTGGCAAGAGATGAGCTCTGATGTTACCACAGAGTTTGCTAAAAAGGCCTGGCTGGGCTTGAGAGTTATGGGAGCTCTCACTTTGTCCTGGTGGGACAGGGATGAAGTCTTCCAGGCTCCATATTAAGAACTAGGAAAGAATACATCTAAAAACTTTTGGATATTATTGTGGCTTTCACAGTTTTTCAACTGACTCAGAAGATGTAAAGAAAAGCTGTGGTCAAGAGAAATTACTTCCCTTGGGAAAAGTAGATGGAGAAAGTAGATATTGGTGCCATGTGAAGAGAGACTTGTTTTTTCCTTTTGGTTCTTTGTATTAATTTAATGGTGCTTTAAAGGGGGAAACATTTTGTTCTCTGAAGTCTGTTATTCTGACAGTGGTGTTTGTGATATGAGCAGTGAAACAGCAACTGTTCCCTGAAGGACCAGGAATCACTCTCTTCTGCAGAACGGGCAGATGCTGTCACTGCCTGAATCTTGGGATAAAGCATCAGAGTAAGCTCCAGACAGCTGATACCAAAGCTTTCCCCTGCTGCTCTGAAGCCTCCAAAATTGTGTTGAGTTATAATTCCTTGATGTCAGAATAAGGCAAAATAGCAGCAGGCAGAAAGTGCAATTAATTTAATTGTAGTTTCATAATGTTTTGAAGCGGTTGCTGAAGTCACATCCCCTTTAGTGAAAATACCTTTAGCTCTCTGGCAGATCTAATTCTGCTCACTTATGCTTTGCTCCAAAGGTGGCTTTTGCACCCTTTCAGTATAGAGAAGTGATTTGAGCTGGGGTGAGACAAAACACGAGTTCTATGAGCCCTTTCTTTATCTCTGTCACAGTAAATAATGTGTGTTGCTCCAAACATCAGCTTGTTGCACCTTCTCCAGACACCTCACTGAGCTGCACATGAAAGCAGAGCACAGTCTGCTCAGAGGTTACTGCTTGCTAGGGAGGCTGCTTTCATTTGATAAATATTTCAGTGTGTGTTTTTGCTCAGTGTAATGCTACTAATTCATTCCTAAGCTGGAATTGTCTCCAGAAGTGCGAGGTAATGGAGAATAGTTCAGCTCCCTTTGCCAAACTGAGCCAGGGGTCCAGAGAGTCTGATTTCAATTTTCTGCTGGCAAAGGGCCTGGGTGATTTAGGAAGCAACATAATGCATGAACTTGTGCTTGTATTGTGCCTGATACCATGATTACTTCAATTACAGATTGGTTGTCAGTCCTTTGCTTGCTTGGGGTAATGCCATGCAATTTCCCTATTTTATGAAGCTATATTAATATAAAATTGCTGGAATATAATGAAGACTGATGCCCCCATATTTTTGTTGATCTGTAAAGCATTGCACACATTTAGTGTTCTGTACAAACATGATCTCATGCTGTCCCTGTTGCTCCTAGGATTTTTGTTAGCTTTAAACAAGACAGTTTGGAGTTGTCACTAACAGCTTTTTTACAGACTCCTTTCCTTGGGCTGAGGTCTGTGTTTGGAGAAACATATCACATGGAAAATTCTGTCTTGTGTTCCTCTTATCTAGACATTTAGTCTCATTTGAGAGAGCATATGCATATACAGGGGGTTCTTTGCTGAGGTCACTGGATGCAGACAGGACCTTACAGTTCTTCAGGACTTATTTTATATCAATCCCCAAGTGGCATCTCCCCAAATTTGGGCTGAACTGAGTGCTCCTATTAAGTAAAAGCAGCAGGCTGTGCTTGGGACCCTGACCAAAGCCCCATGGTGTGCATGGCTGGGGACAGGTGAAGCTGGAGGCATGGAGCAGCACTTAGGGGTTTTTTTTTTATAATGCCAATAAGATGTTTTCTTTAGCTGGGAAATCTGCTGTCATTTTCCTCTCTCTTAGTGAAAGGGTGAACACGACGATGTGCTTTTCATCAGGAGGGTTTGAGCTCACTTGGGCCCTTGGTGCATTCACTGGCCAAAGGCATTTTGGGGCTTAGCAAGAGCAGGGAGGTGGTGATGAATTGATCAGTAGAAATAGAACAGTAAAAATACCAGACAGCAAAATATCTCACTTGTGTGTCGAAGAGTGTTTGCTCACAGCCCTCTTTCCAAATGGAAAAGAGAAAGGAGCATCCCCACAAGGGTGGTGGGTGAACTTCAAACGGTGCTCAAAAGGACCTCACCTCGAAACACACCTCACACATCAGCTGGAACCACTTCTGCCCTGAGGTGCTTCCTGGCCTGCCTGCCTGCAGCTGCTGCTCAACAAAATTTCTCTTTTAACATCTTCTCTGTGTGGTTATAATAGAAAACATCACAGTGAATGGTAGAAGATTATTTTCTTTGTCTTGTGCTATTACTGAGCATCATCACATGTGTACTGTTGTGGCTGACAAAGCAGTTCAATTCTAAGCTTCTATTTTAAGATGCTTGGACTACTCCAGAATAGCTGTTCTTTAGCTAAAAGTCTTCCTTTATATTCTTAGCAGAGGTGTGGGTTTCAAATTCCATTTGATTTTTTATTTTTACATTTCTTGTGAATTTAAACACGTCACCAATATATCAAATCTATTTTTTACATTGTTTTTCAAAGTATGTGCACACTTCTGTCAAACAAAAACACATGAGAGAAAGGAATCTATGTTATTGCAAAATCCAGCATTTAGAAAATGTATTTTAAATTCCACTGAAGTAAGATATGTACTTTTTTTCTTTTCCTGTGTATACTTTCTGGTTTATGTGGTTCAGATTGCTCTTTGGTTTTGCTGTCTTTAAGCTTTCATTTAACTTTCTTAAGTGCTAGAACCTTCTTTATATTTTTGTTTAGTACTCACCTGAATACAGCAGCGGGGCTTTTTTCCTAATTTGGGAGGTAATAAATTGAAAAATTGCCCAATTGACTCTTAATTTCCACCAAATCTTGAAAAATTGCACATTAAGGATTTTAAAGACCTAAAAAAAAAAAAAATTAATTGGCATATTGTTGTTGATATAAATTAAGCTTGATTATTTTATTTTTGTCTTGCTGCTGCCCTTCAAATTAAAGCACATGTTCTTGTCTCATGGTTGTAATTCTATTTGATATTTTAATCTCAAAAATATCATGGCCAGCTTCCTGAAATTTCTGAGTACTTTGTCTTAGAATTGACCCTCTTGACATAATATCTCTCTAGGGGGTTCTTGTCAAGTATGAGGTTCGGATTTAGCCTTAATCCACTCCTAAATAAGATAAAATCTTCCCTTGATAAGAAGGGGGAAGCATGGGAGGGATGCTCCTAACAGAGATCCAAAATTTTTTCCCCTACAATTAGGCGTTGCGACAGGTCTTTTCAGCGCAAAGTCGCTGCTTCTCGTAAACACCGAAATAATTGCTTTGGAGGCGAGTTGAGGGAGCTCTTGCGGGGCCCGGAGCCTCCCCGGGTGCCCGCGCCGAGCCGGCTGCAGCCGCTCCCTGGCGGTTTCCATGGCATTCCATCCCGGAGCGGCCCCGCAGCTCTGCCCGCCTCTGCCTCGCTGCTCCCGGGCCGCGCGTTTGCTCCGGGAGCCCTCCCCTGCCACGGCACGGCCGTGCTCGTTCCTCCCGACATGGGAGAAGCGGCGAGCCGAGCCCGGGTCACTGGGGCGCATCCCTTGGCTTTCCCCTCGCAGGCTGTGCGCTGGTCGGTTCTCTTGGCCGAGCTCCCCGCGGGTTGAGGTGTCCCGGGTGAGCGGGAGCTGGGCTGGAGCACGGCCAGCCCTCGCCCTGCAGCAGCCCGGTAGGATGTCCGACCTGGCTCCTTCTCAGGAGCCAGCGCTGCTGCTGCTGCTGAAGTGCTCCAGCTGTGATTAATTTAGCAGCTTCTCGACAGCAGCTCATTAATAATGCTTATAGCGGCTCACCCCGCTCAGGCATCTGGGCGTTGTACAGCTGTTCTTACAGGGGTGATTAACAGAATTAAGGGATATACGTGGGAAAACGGAAAAGATCTAGCAAAACTGGCAACATATTCCATAATAATAATGCATCTGCTGCCCAAAATACTCTGGGACCTCAGCCTCTTAGATGTGCTTGTTCTGTTTAGTTTGGTTTTTTTGTTGTTTCTTTTTAAAAAATCATATCAGTGATGGTTTTATCACTTGCCCACAGTGGATTTCAAAAGTGGGCTTTCAAAAGCATCATATACCTCTTGAATTTTGTTTGCTGTTTATTTTATAAAGAAATAGAATTTGAAGTAGACATGTGGTGTGGATGCTACAGATTTTTATCACTGCCATTTCTTTATTTTTCTATCAAGACAGCTGGATCGGAAAGAATTGACAATATGAGAGCGATCTTCATGTTAGTTCTAAGTAATGAAAAATAAGGCTTTTCAGTTCTATGAGATTTAAGAAATGTTGCACAATGAACTTAATCTTTGTGTGTATCTCTTTATGTGATTTCACCTTTGCAGCCACTGTCTTTTAAATACTTTCACAGAAAAAACTCAGCCTCCATAAAGATGAGAAGGGCAGATAAGGTTCATAGGCAAGCCAGTCCTGTTCCAGTCCTCCTTACCCTCTGACAGATCAGGAAGGGCAACTGATGCTAATCTTCACTACAATCTCAAGGCACCTGGGAAAATGGAAATAACATTTTTAACATCTTAGCAGGTCGTGAGCAGTAGTGTCAACCACAGTACCTTGGCCTGATTCCAGTGTGGGAATTACATTCTGCTGAGCAAATGCACCCAGTTGCATCTTCAGTGATTCACTTTTTGTCTTCTATGGTGTGGAGCTGCTGAGAAAAGTCAAAAAAGCAGGGGCTTCCCTACCGCCAGAAATATTTTAATGGTGGATTGGGTCAATCTGTGATAGCTTTTCCTGCTCGTCCATAAGCTTATTTTACAAAAGTGCTTTGAAAGGTAAGTGCAGTGCCTCACCTGAAGAGATACTTAGCCACTGAGTTAGAGAGAACAGCTTCAAAAGGCTGTGTGTTGGGCATGACCGAGGCCTCTGATGACTGGGGAGCTCTTGAAGACTCTGCATGCTTTAAAAGCCTCTTTCCAAAAAATTTCTACCTCTCTGTTGTGAGCAGTTAGCGTGGGAATGTTAGAGCGATCAGGGTGGTAGAACTTTCTGTACTGGGTAGGTAAAATAGGATAGGAAAAGTGAAATACCTGCAACTGATAAGTCCTGAAATTATCCAAAGCTGTTGGTTTTACTGCTTCTAAAGAGTAGAAGTGAAGATAGCCATAATGGGGAAATGTTTAAAAAGCACTTAGCAAGGGTAGAGCATTTTATTTAAAAAAAACCCCAAAACCCAGGGGTTTTGTGTTAGGTCTTTTTCACATCAGAAATGTTTTCCTGCATGTTGCTGAAATGAAATGTCTCTCAAGACAGCTGAATGTGTCTGAGTAGATTCCAGTGGCTCTTGAGCAATGGGAGCACTCAATAAAACAGGAGAGGGGAAAAAAAAAAGCCTAATATGATCTGTTGAACTTGAGCAGTTTGATTAGAGCTGAGTTCTGAAGGAACCAGGTGTTATTTTGCTCCTGGCAGCAATTGAAACTTCACAGGTTTTTCATGACATCACATCTTTTCCATGTCTTAACCAGTGACTCATCCTGCTTGCCTGTTTGTTCCTATTTCTAGCTGCCAGCAGGAAACACTAAGCTTAATGTTAACATTCTCTTATTAATGACACATCCTAGTCTGCCCAAGGTGCCTCTCTCTTGTGGTACCTGGTGGGTGGCTTGGTTTTTTTTTTTCCCCCTTTCCCAAGGTGACTTTTATTTATCTCATTCTTGGTGGCTTCCACTCCAAAGTCTGCTTTTGCAAAGGAGTTGTGTGTGTGAATAACACCTCCCTGTAACCACGGGGCTGGGAAGTGCATTATCCTGTGCCCAAGGCTGACCAAACCCCAAACAACGTGCAACATGTCGGGCTTGCAAAGGGACCTTTAACAGCAGGGAAGAAGAAGTCTTTCCTTCACCAGGTGTGGTGAAACCCCAGATTGTGGTGCTGGTTTTGGGGAGGATGCTCTTTTCTGACTCTGAGCAGCCTGAGGAAGGATGATGCCAAGCACATGCAGCTTGTAGATGTTACCAATAGCTGGATGATAAGCAGCTCTCATTCTTTCATATTATTCTTCTTCTAAAAAAACCCAGAAAACATGGAAATCACACCACAAGCCTTTCAAAAAAAATGAAATGTTTCTTTCTTTAGAGGCTATTTGTCACATACACTGCTAGAAAAGTCATGGTGCTAAGGGAATTACATTCAGTACAGATTAGATGTTTCAGTGACATTTTATTTGGAACAAAGAATTTGTAGCTGGAAATCTTCACTAGAAGAAGGATGGTTCCGAATCAGGGATTGAGATTTCTGACCTGCAGCAAAGAGCATCTGTTATTATTTAAAAACTCAAATATGTTACCTGTGTTAGTACCCTGCAGTTTCTGCTGAGACAGCCAAGTAAATTTAAGAAAAGCTGATTGTACTCTTATTGTGAATGTTTGCACGATAGATCTTGAGACTAGAGGGCATCTGCACATAATGCAAATGCATTTAGGTCTTTTTCTTCTCTGATAAACACTGAATTTTGATTGCTCATTAATGCAAAACCTTCAAATTTTCGTTTCAAGCTATCCATTAATGGTCCTGTGGGTGTTTTTCATTGTTTGCTAAAGCACGGGCACGCAGGTAAGCTGCAGAAGAACAGAGCTGGTAGCACAGTGGTGTAAATCCACCTCCCAGAGACCCTCCTGTGCCTGCTTCCAGCCGAGCTCTCTGACTCCTCCTCAGGGACAGCCTAGCAGGTTTCTGGATGCTGGGGGCTCAGCTATTCCACGCAGGCATTTGGCTAGACTGATAATTAGTGTTACATCACCTTTCTGCTGGTCCCTGCCTGTGCCTCATGTACTTGTCTTCTAATGAGCTTGTGGTCTACCTGGAAATCTTGCAAACATCTTGGCGGGGTGGGGAGCGATTTCTGTCAGGTAAACAACTTGAACTTAAAAATCTGAAATGACTAATTGCCCGAGGCTCGTGGTGTTTTAAACGGAGGGAAGGACGACTGCTGTAAATGCTGAAGAAAGTGAGCTCAAATTTTGCAGTTTATTTTATTTTGTTTATGCTGAGGCATTTGGGGAGGGGGGGGTGGGTTTGCACTTAAGCTCTCATGGTGTGAGTCAAGAACATTGAGCCAGTTTATCGCTAAGAAGCTAATGTAACCTGAGGGAAGAAGTAATTTCAAGGTGATAGTACAACAATTCAGCTACAGTTGGAGAAATGCCACCATAAAGCTGTGAGGGGAGGTGACATGCTCTGTACCTGTACAGTAAAACAGAGTGAGGAAGGCATCAGTGACTCAGGAAGAGGTGAATCACACCTCTGCATTGTAGCACATGGCTACCAGGGCAAGGGTATGAACAGTCCTTATATGCCATGAGACACAGGATGCATTTCCCTCACACACACTCCTCTGATAATCTGAGAAGGCAGGCACACAAGTATATCCTAGTGAATATGCAACTTATCTTTCTGATGAATTAAGTGCACTGCTCACATAGGATGGGTTATGACTGGGCAAACACATGTTAGTTTTCCTTTGGGGTTCTGTACCTCCTGCAGCCCCATTTCTCGGGAAGGTATAAATTTGGGCCCATCCCCACAGGGATCACAGACAGAATACTGAAATCAGCAAATCAGATTTGCTAAATTCCAGCGTTTCAGGCAATGGCACAATTTGGCTTTTTCAGTCTAATTCCTTCACTGAGCTGAGGCATTGAGGTGGTATCAGGACAGATTTTGGAAGTCACCCTGTGTGTCCCTTGAGGCTGCTTCCCAGGACAGCCTGGATGTGTGTCCCCAGAGCTGAACCCTTGCTCTGAGCCACTGTCAAATTTAATTTCTTTCCAAATTATTCTGTGTGTAACTTGACCATGCGTCTTGCAGTCACTTACTGCCTAGTCACAGCCTCATGCCCTAAGCCAGAATGAGCCTTGGTTAAACACAGAGGAGAAAGCAGGAGCTGAGATTTGGAAGGCAGATGAACCTGGGAATGCAGGTATCAAACAATAATGCTGTGAGCACGAGAAGTGGAGAAGCCTGACTTCCTATGGATTTGTTTGGTTTTGTTGGTCACAGGATCTCTGAAGTTACTGATACTGATTTAGGGCCTTCTCCTAAGGAGACACAAAGAAAGCCTCTCTCATGTGAATCCTTTGGTGTTTGGAAAAGATAATCATTGCACTTCAGCTTTTTTCATGGCTAAGGTATGCTTAAGGTCTCTCTTCACCTTGCCAACTACTTTTTGTGATATATGTAAAAACATTTGAACACATTTTCCCTCAGCCAAACTTGATCCAGTGTGCCTATGTGGAGACTGATGTTTTAATAAGCCTCATGTCTTTAGGAAATCAGGCTAAAATAAAGCAACTATCATCTTCTCTCTGAGTAAAAGAACAATACTCTCACTGCTGAGACCTTCCTTGCTTGAAGAAATATAGTTAGGATATAGTTGTCATGGCTGGTTTAGCTGTTCAGGAGCTAAGGAGGGGATGTGGTGTCAGTGAATGAGAGTGCTCTGTGATGGATTTATCACTGGCAGGAAAAGGAATGGTCACTCAGGCTGCAGGGTGGAGCCACCTCATTCTGATATTCCCACCTCTGACCTGTTGTCAGGAGGGAGCAGAACAATTCCTCAGTCAGCCTGCAACGGTTCATCGTGATCAGCCAATGGACTACCCTGTCTTGAAATAAATGCACAAGTTTAAGGCAAAAAAAAAAATCACGTTTTCCCAGAGAACTGGTGGAGAAACAGCAAGAATCCTGCTGCACGCCCTCTCCACTGGGAAATTCACAGTACGTTACAGCTGTGGACAGCCTCACAGTAGTGCAATAGCAGAGCCTTTTAAGCAAGCTGTAGGGAGCTTATTTACAAGCAGCATCCTCCTACAGAGAGGCTCTGTGATGTTCTGGTGCAGAACAACAGGCGGCCACAGACTGCTGTGTGCTCTGCAAGGGCCAGCACTGTCTCTTGCATGCAGCAAAAACGAAGCTGGATTTATAGGAATGACGGGCAGGATGATTTTAAAGCTGAGTTTCCCTCCCACCGTCTCCTGGGGACGTGGGGATGTGCTGTGTCTGATGTCTGCTCCTGCAAGAGAGCTCTGTGTGGATTTATTTGACTCTTCCAACTAGTTACGTGGCTGTTAAGTCCTTTAGGGTCTTTTTCTTTAGAACTTTTATCACATTTTAAACCAGTGGCAGCAATGCTTTCTTCAGTGTGGGTTTTGGGGGACTGAAGGATGGTTCCTTTTGGAACTTACCCATCACAGTAACTATAAGTTGACACCTCATACTGAGCACACACTTTGAAGGCAAAGCCTTTTGGCTTCCTGCAGATATTTCACGGAGCTGCTGTTCGCCAAAAGAAGGATGAAATGTGTTCAAAAGATAGATACCTCCAGAGTGAGAGAGACAATCAGCACATGATTTCTCTCCTTGGTTCAGAAGGTAGGTCTGGAGGGAATGGATTGGGCTGTAGGACTGCTCTTCTGGTGTAGAAATATTCCTCAGTTTAAAAATAGGCTTGCAAAATGTAAAGAAAAAGTGCTGCTGGCATCCAACAGATGGTAGTTGACATGTTTTCTAGCTGTCACAAATCTTTCAAAATTCTGTTGCATATGCCAGAGTTTCACCTTTGTGCTGCCCAGCTGAATGCCGAAATGACAACTGCAGGTGGAGGAGCTCTGCAGGAACTCTACGGGTAAACAGAGTTAAGATGAATCAACCAAAGAGGATTAATAGATCTCATATTAGCACGTGCACCTCAGATTCTGTGATTGGGATATTCCACATTAAATTTACTTCTTATTATAACATTTATTGCATCAACTCTTTAATTTTTTGTCTTTAACCCGAGACAAGAAAGGAGTCACCTGCAACGTCTACCTCAAGGACATTTTCCTGACCGTGACACTGAATTGCAACACGTAAATGTTTTCTGCCTGGAACAGTCCTGGACTGGTTATTTTGCCTCTGCTTTGAAGTGTCAGCTTTCAGTGAACTCTGCTAACATTTTATTATTGCAGCTGAGGCAGAGAAGAGCAATTAAAGGGTTGACATCCTTGGCATTTTTTTTTAATAGTACATGTGTCAAAATGCATTTAACAAATCATGGTTGATGCAAAAGCCTAATTAATGCTAAAATGTAAGTGGAGTTCATTTCATTTGGGAGCAACTGAGAATTTTAAAATGTATAATAACAAAAAGTGGTTGTCTTATTTTAGATATAGGATCTAATTACAGCTTTTGCTTCTGAGAGCTGAAGTCTTTAAGCCAAAATATTCCTCTCTGTTGCAGGATACAGCTGGACAAGAAAGATACAGGACCATCACTACAGCCTACTACCGAGGAGCCATGGGCTTTGTCCTCATGTATGATATCACCAGTGAAGACTCCTTCAATGCTGTGCAGGACTGGTAGGAAATACCGAAATACTGTTGTTGACGTTGGGTTTGTTTGAGTTTTGGCCAATTCTCCCTCCACAACTGTTTGTTGAGAACATGAGATATCCCACCCTCCATTACCATGTTCTTTCCTCTTCACCTAAATAATTTGATTTATAAACGTTCCTTAGAAAAGGTTCTACAGCTTCACTTTAATGAAAATGTTGTAATTCGGATATTTTAGCATACCATAGTGTTCGTTACTTTTGAAAGTTTCCATTTATTGTGAAGGAATGAATCTTTTAATGCCTTTTTTAGGTTTATGAGATTTTTGGCTATGCCGCTAAAAATACAGATCAACAGTGGTTCAATTCCCATGTCAGAAATTTGGGGAAAGTCTGTGTTTCTCTTTAGCAGTATCCTGTTATTCCACTTAAATGTCTTGCAGTCATTTCTGCTGGTTTTCTGGTTGCTCTTTCCTGCAGATAAGAATGGTCACCATGCAAAGAGGGGCGGTGCAGTGGTTAATGTGATCTCCAGAGTCAGACTGATTCGCAGTGATCTCGGTGACCCACTGGGAGCATGTGACATCCTGGCTCTAGCACTGGCTCCTAGCATCTGCCTCAGCCTGGCTTTCTGTTGAACACCTATTCTGAATCCCCTAAGCCAGGCTGTAACTCAAAAGCTGTGACAACGTGGTTTGTTGTTTTAAGTGATTTGTCTTTCCTCCAAACTCTCCAGTTTTTGCTCTTCTGTTCTCTAAAACACTTGGTCATGAAGGTCATTTTCGAGATGCAGTCTCCACTTTTACCCTCCATCTCCAGTTCCACAACACAAATGAACTGCAGCCCCATCCTGAGCAGCCCTTCAATAGCTCGTGGTTGAGGAATACATTCTTTTCTTCTTAGAAACACAAACCCAAGGGTTTTGCCAAAACCAGTTTCGTCCATCACATTTTGCTCACCAAGCTCAGATGAAGCTTTTGCTGCTTCAGGGATGTTTTTTGTAAGAGTGCAGGCATTTGAGCTGGGGCAAGATCTTTCACTGTACTATAACTGTTTCCAACTTGTTTCCTGATGAAACAAGATCCTTATGACCACACAGCTCATCTACTTGTCCGTCTGTTGGTTCTGCTCTAGTAAGTTTTATTTACCAGTCTTATGTTAGCCAAAAATTACCAAATCTCCATTCTCCGAGCTGCTACTATTTAAAAGTTTGCATAGCTGAAGTTTAACCTGAAGCTTTCCATCAAAGGCACTGGTGTGAGGATAAGAATTGGGAAAGGTCAGCTCTGTCTGTTTGACTTCACATCTTCCTGTGCCAGGGGAGCTGCAGGAATATCTTAGCTAAGAGCACCTTGTCAGCTAAAGGACAGAGGTGAACCATCAGGGTGTTTTTCCTCTGTGTGTCAGGAAACTTTTCAGCCAGTTTTAAGGTTCTGAGCCCAAATGAGGTAGTGGGATGGATACAAAGGACCATTTCCTTCCTTCCTGTAGCTTGTCCAAAGGAGAGATGAGGGCTGCAGTCAAGCCAGCATCTCTGGGCCAGCAGAGTCCTCTAGTGGCTATTGCAGCTGGGAGATGGTTTTCCCCCAAAAGTCCCTCCTAAACTTCCAAAGGCACAAGAAATGGAGAAAAAAAAGCTTTTGGCTAGTGCTGGTGTTGCTCAATCGGTGTCTGCCATTTTCTAGCAAAGCAAGTAGGATTTTTTTTTCCCACCTCTACCATTCTGCATGAATCAGCTACGATTAAAAACACTTATTACACTGGATATGGTCTTCTGTCAGGAGCTGTACTCTCTATAGAAATTTAAGGTGTTTACTACTTGAGCTCCTTTATCTCCATCTCTGGTTCACTGGCATGTGACTTTAACAGCCTCTGGTGGGGCCTCACCTATCCACAAAGGAAATGAGAATATTCCTCCCAGCCTGCCGAATAGTTTCTTCCCTGGGAGATCTTCTACCCTCACTCTTCTTATGGGGGGGATGTCCTGAAGAGGACCCTGGTTTGCTTTGTGTCACTCAGATCTCTCCTAAACCAAGTAAAGCCACTTTCTCTGCTGAGTGAGAGGATCCTGGCTGTGTATCAGGTATTTAGACAAACTCTCCACGTAGAATGTGAATGCAAAGCAGAGTCTTTCCTTCATTCATGTGAATCACCCCAATTGATGATGATGTTCTTAAAACCACTGGGAAAGAGACACAATTTATATGTACTTGGGAATACCTGGAACATGACTCTTTCACTGGAAAATGTACAACACATTGTATGAGAAACCTTAAAATATTAAGCCAGAGTGATTTTCCTTGCTGCGGTGTGGCAAGAGTTCAGTCAGGTTATTTTACAAGAAAAAATAAACAGTCAAAGACAAAGATTGGTTTTAACTGGCATTTGAAAATACATAATTATTTCCTTTGAATATATCTTTCCTGTGGGTGTAGGATTAAATGAGCTTTCATAGCTTTTAGCTCAATTTCTAGAATTTTTTTTAGTAGTCATCTTTGATAGCTTTTATTTGCTGTTGGGTTGATAGTTTTGTGTGTGGATAAATCAGTTGTTTATACCTCATTTGAAACTGCAATAGAACTAAAATATACTCAGTACTTGAAACTGTAAAGTAAATAGAAAATATTATGGAAGCTCTGCTTTGGATAATCTAGACAATTTCATAGAAGGGAAATAAAAATTGGTAAAATTTAACTCAGATACAAGTGACAGCTGGGTTCACAAATTATCAGCATTGTTTATCCTTAACCCAAACTGAATTGTTGATACCTCCATGTAACTGTAAACCTGAGCCTATTTTTCTTCTAAGCAAGAAGCACAAAGTTTGTGCTTTATTGTTAATTTGGGGAATTCAGCACAAACAAGGCAGAGCACTTTATTGTGTCACAGAAATATATTTCTCCCAGTGTATATATTAGGCTGCCCTGATAGTTGTTGAAACAGCTCCATCACACAAGCCTTGCTATTTATCCATTTATCTTTCCAAAAGCATCTGGAAACTTCTTGCTTTTCCTTTTGTATGGATATCAGGATTTTCTAATATGTTCTTCATAACTTTTTTGATTGGTTGCTCAGTTGTTTTTTATTCCTAAGAAGAATAAAGATTGGTGTTCTCTAAGAGGTTTTCCACTAATTTGTACAAAGCAAGGAGAACGATGCTTTTCTCTGGAGATCCTTCATGCTGTTTGCTTCTTTTTCCATTTCCTAAGTAATTCTGATAGTTAAGATTTGGCAGTTTGTCCCCATATGATGGCAGGGGCTGAAATGAATCCAGAGGCTGAACTGTGAGTCAGAAGAGAAGCCTGCTTTTAGCTGTTTGAAATTGAACCTGGGGAGAGTTTATTTCTCTCTATTGCTTGTGGAGGGAGACTGGGGAGATTTCATCTTCCTGGGCTTTTGGCTGATTTCTGCAGTCACTCCTTTCTCTGATGAGCCTTGAGAAACCTCAGAGTCCCACAAAAACTCATCACAGATTCATATTAGCCCTCCCAGGGCTTGTCTACATGGAGACACTCACAAAGATGAGACTGGAGGAGCTAAAATTTGGACTTGAGTGAGAGCCTTTCCAGGAGGACACTGGGGAGAGTGAGAAGTTTCATTGAGACAGTCTTTGTTTATTTTTGCATGTTGCACTGTGGGTCTGGGTTTGGGTGAGGTTCCTGTTCTCCGGGGCAGTCCATGCCTTTGCTTCAAGGCAAAGCTGCACAGTGAAATGACCCCTTTTCCCCAGTTATCTGTGGAGCAACAGAGCTGGCTGCTTTCCATGGAAAAAAGCAAGTAAGCAACTCAGACTAATTAAAAATTGTCATTAGTAGATCAGAGCTGGAGGCTGCTGCTAATTCAAAAGAGAAGGAATCAAGTGCTTTACTGTTAAGGAAGTTCAAGGAATCTTACACAGAAGTAAAAGTTTGAGTGGCCTTCTGGGAAGTGGCAGATTTGCCTGAAATTGTGGTGTCCTGCCTGGAGTGGTGGTGAGCTGGGGCAAAGAGTGGGAAGGTGAGTTAGGGAGAGGAGGAGGATGGAGGAGAGGAGTGCATGGCTTCTGGCAGTGCAGCCTAATTACCCTTGGAGAGGAGGGAGCCTTCAAAGATAGAGCTGACTAGGTGAAGATAAAATAGGTGGTGTGGGTCTGAAAAGGTGGATGAAAGCAAATGCTACTGAGCTGATAATGTTCTGCTGCTGGCTCTGGGACACCAAGGATGGTGGAAGAGGACTGGCCCCTCAGGATATTTAAAAAAAAATAAATCTTTTTTGTCATGGGAAATCTCTAAAAAGGCTAAAGGTAAGGTCAGAGTCCTGGGATCCACAGTGAGCTCCACTCCAGTTTCAGCACAGGAGCCACAGAAAGCTTTAGAGGCTCCAGGTTCACCCGAGCGCTCCTGCCCAAGCTGCCACGCACTGCCCCCCTGTGCCACTGAAGCTAGTGCTGGTCTGTCATTGCAGCTGCTCTTTCCTGCCTTGGGTATCCTTTAGTCCTGGGTTCAAGTGTTAGCTCACAGAGCCTTGCTTTGATCTCAGATCTTCCCAATTTGGTACATTTCTGTTTCTCCTTTGCAGTTGTTTCCATGTTTCTATGGGGTTTTCAGTCTCCATGAAGTTTTCCTCTTCCAGCGAAGACAACTTGATGCTTCCATCTGTTCTTATGGTACTCCTAAAACCCTACAGCAAAATGTGATGCCAAAAATAAGATAATTATTGTTGTTCTGTCTTCATATATGAAGTTGTAAATCCAGCACGAAGTGTGCATCTACTTTCTGCTTTCTTTATGGGACAATATCCTTAAGAGCTGTAATTGATTATTATTCTTCTGGCACACGAAAGCTGAAGGAGAATAAACTTTACAGAAAGCCTTTTTTTGTCCTTAATCTTCAAAAATTCCTTTATTCCATTTTTTTAATCTGGATCTTGTGATCTTTCAAACACTTGCAAAGTCTTGACAAGAAACTTGATTGTCACACAAAGTTAAGGAGTGAATTACAGTGCTGTGAATTACACAGGCTGCATCCTTGCTTTGTGTGTGAGCCTTGAACCAACCCAGCCTGGGGATGTTGACAGAGTCATTAAGGGTACTTGTTTTCATATTTAATATAGGATTGTATTTTGGCACAGCTGATGGAATGTAACAATCTCTTCTGACCTGCTGTAGGGCCACACAAATCAAGACTTACTCCTGGGACAATGCACAAGTGATCCTGGTTGGAAACAAATGTGACATGGAGGATGACAGGATTGTTCCCGTGGAGAAGGGGAAACATCTGGCAGATCAGCTGGGTACATGGAAAGCTTTTCTTTCTGCTTTTTTTCCCTTTGCTTCTTTATACTGTGTTCCTTTCAGTTTGTACAGTAATAAGTCCTTCCAGCAGTAATACTTCAAGAATGGTCTCACAACTAAGAAGTGTAATATATTCTAGGTTCATATTTTACTAGTTTTGTGCTCAGTAGGCCAAGAATACCTGGTAGAATACTTGTAGTGTTGCTGTATTTATAAAGGTGATGTCTAGAGGTGGAAGGAAGATAAACTTTAGCTGAAGAGAAAAGCTTTTATTAGCTCAGCAGAAGGAAAAAAAATTCATAAACATAATTCTGTCTCTGGGTCTCCAAGGACCATTGCAAATCAATGCAAACATTGATTTTTGCTGAGGCATTTTTTGGAACTAAACAATGAAAAAGAAAGAAGTTTATATAGCAGAACTGAAGAATTGAATAAAACATGTTTTTAAAATAGACTAGGATTCTCTATCCAAGTAAGAAAATGGAATTATGTTATTGATGTGGGATAGAAAAAGCAAAACAGTTCAATTGAGAGGAAGCTGGGATTGCAATGAAAATTTTATAATGAAGAGCAAGTAAATTCATACTACTTTATAATTTATTTATCACTTTTCATTATCTATTATAGCATAGAAGATATTTTTAATACAAAATCAGGGCTCTGTGTTAAAATTTAACTATACTATTGTCTTCTGTTAAAGAATTCAAAGTAATAAGTAAATCTTGTTAAAATTTCATTCAGGTGGCTGTGGAGACCCTTACAGTGGGCATAAATATTTATCTTGTAAGAGAAGAGATTCTTACCAGAGCCAAAGGAATCACCATCATCCTCAATTTATACAATCCTGTGTTGTCTTCAATTCTTAAACAGTAATTGGAGAGTGCATAATGAACTGTTATATTGGGGGTACTGGAGTTCCAGGACACACAGAATACGTTGGTGTAGTTTAAAGTGTGTCCTTTTGAGTGTAAATTCTATGTATGGCACACGCAAAGGGGTCCCATTCATGGCTGGAGCCTTGAGGCACTGCCATCCTAAACAAACAACAAGCAAATATCAAATTGGACACGATGTTATTAGTGTAAGAGCAAATCTTCACACGTAGGATTGGCAAAGCAAAGAAAGATATGGTTAGTTTGCAAAATCAGTTTTAATTTTAATTTACTTTGCTTTTGAAAATATGAATGTGTATAAACTCGGTTCCTGGTTTGCAGACTCTCAGAAAGGTTGTGGATGCATGTGTGTCCACCTATTTCACAGCAATAATTGTACTGCTAATAACTGAAATTTTGTCCAGACCAATGTAGCAGCAAATTGAGAGTTTTATTTGAACTCCCACTCCAATTTGGACTTCCAATGTTTTTTTCTCCTTCCAAAATTAATCTGCTTGTTTCAATACAAGCTTGGCAACTAGAATCTGAATCCTTTACGTGTGGGACACTTCAAAACACACACACAGACATACACGGGGTTACCATAGCAACTGATTCCATCAATGGGAAAGTGTTTTGCAGAAGAATCCCCAGTGCTGCCCCAAGCTGGTGCTTGTCCAGCTCACCCTGGAGAAACCACCCCAGTGCAGAGCAGCCCGACAGCCTTTGGGAAGTGCTGTCCCAGCTCTGCTCTTCTGCAACCTCCCAACTTCCAAAACACCCTTTTTAAAATCCGATTTAATCAGATCAGTTTTTCCTTGTAGTAACTATGCTAATGTGTACAGCATGTGAAATTATTTTGTGAGTTAGGTGGGAGGAATCTAATTGGCTATTGACTGCTAATGTTCATCATAATGATTCACATAAAGGTTATCCCTCACCATATTTATCTAAGTTTGCATAGCAACATTAACATCATTGAAATAATTCCCTAATCAGATTAAGAAATTGTTATTAGCCCGAATGTGAACTGAACCAAAACAGATTGGTTTAGCAGTACCTAAGCCAATGTTGGACTAACAGATATCTAAGTGCAGTTCTCTGATTTCCTATGCTTTTTATATACATTTTTATTCATCATCTGAACGGGCAGCGGGGCAGACAGAACCCTCATCTGATGCAGGGCAGCCCTCCCCGTTTGCTAACGAGGCAAACATCACCATCACTTCGAATCTTAAAAAGGGTCCTCATGGGCTGGATCCCCACTTATCCCACACATCGAGGTGACTCAGCCTGCCAGCGTGGCAGACTAATCAGTTAAGACAAATGGTCTCTTTGTTTGTGGCAGAATCAAAGGAAACCGATGCAATGCGGAATATCCCCAGAATGAAGCACAACGGAATGGAGGAGCTTATTGCAAAATAATCTCTCCGTGGTGCCTCAGCTCTTGCTGCTGGCAATTTAATAACCTGACAGAACAGAAGCAACAGCCTGGCTGGCCCTCGAGGCCCCTGGGGTGAGGGAGATAAGGAAATGTTTCACAGTTCAGGGCATTCCTGCTGCTGAGGCAGGGCCCGGGCTGTCTGTCAGTGGCTGCTGGTGCCATTCCCTGCTTGGTGTAACTCCAGCTTCACTGCTCTGTTTTGTTTTGGTTTTTTAATCAGAAAGGGTCAGTGTTTAAAGGCTTTTGAGCACGGAAGTTGGTGGGCAGAAGGAAAGAAACCCTGATTTTCCTTCTCCTGGCCTCTGCTCTTGCCCAGGGCAGCAGGGGGTTGGTAGAGCCTGGCTCTTGTCAGAGCTGTGAGGAGCCCAGGGAGGTTCCCCACACCTTGATGGTCACCAGCTGCAGCCCAGGGGACCTGCACTGATGAAAGGGACAGAACTGACTCGCCTTACCCTGGGTTTATCCTTATCTGCAGATGTGCTTACTAGAGTAATGGGAAGGATCTATGTAACTTTTTCACTCTTAATGAAGCTTGATAACTTTTAAAAGTATTTCTGCTCCCTATTCTGAGATTGTGGGAATCAACTGACTTTCAGGATTATCTTGTTTCCTTAAGGTAAATCCTGAAAAGCAAGGTATTTAAAAAACCATCGTGATCATCCCTCTCTATTGATAATTCTTGTTCCCTTTTTCCCCAGGTTTTGACTATTTCGAAGCCAGCGCCAAAGAAAACATCAACGTGAGGCAGGTGTTTGAGCGGCTCGTGGATATCATCTGTGAAAAGATGTCAGAGAGCATCGACTCAGACAATTCCAGGGGCGCCTCTGGAAGGAGCATGCGGCTCACAGACAACCCCCCCCCTTCACAGCAGAACTGCTCCTGCTAGTGACCTTTCACACTGAGAAACGTCCTTCTCCCCTGATTAAATTTTATCTTTTCGTTTGTGGTGGTGCGTTATCGTGTAGTCCAAAGGCAGAAGTGTCTGTTGTAGGAAAGTGGTATGTTTGTTTAACGTGCTGGAGTGTTAATATTATATAGTAATCATCCAATAATTTAATAATCTGAGAAAATATTGTATGTGCACCTCGTGTGAATGTGAGTTACACTGAAGAATAATAATTGTGTAGTGATGCAAATGTTATTTCTACAGAGAATGTGGCATTTTTTTAATTATAAATTCCTCTATTGCAGAAAGAGTGTTTTTTGTCAAGAACAGCAGCACAAAAACCAATTAGAAGGGATCAGGTCTAAGAGAAGAAAGGGGGAAATCTCTTACAAAGCAAGAATATGCCTTTCTTTTTTTAATGTAAAGCAAGCAAACAAAATCAGTCCCCAGATATTTTGGGAATGGCTGCTGTCCTCCATACACGGACCTCAGTTTTTCTGCAGGATGGAGCAGACAGCAAAGCATTTCTGCCTGACAGTGTGAGGTCCTCCAGAGTGTGAAGAGGAAGGGGGTTGGATCTTGGGTCAAGTTTCTAAACAGACGAAGAACACAGGGAGGAATCAAAGCTGCCAGGCTGGCGAGGAGGAGGCCTTGCAGCCATCTCTGCATTTCTTCCCTGTGCTGAGAGAAGGAGTAAGAGCCCTTCCAGGGGCTGCCCTTGCCTCCAGACTTCTCCAGAACAGCTTGCAGAGTGCTGAGGGTGTTCTGTGTTCCACACATTCCTGTCCCTAATCCCCTCTCCCCAGAACCTGACTGTCCTGCAGCCTTTCCCCTGTCTCCTGCAGCTTTACCTCTCCAGGTCTGGATCTTCTCTCGTCAGCTGCTCGCTGGTGGATGCGTTGCAGGATGAAGGAAAAGGGGAGTTGGCAGCTGAATGCTTAGTTGGAGGCAAAAACATTTAAGACATGGAATAGCACTGTCTCAGAGAGATAAAAATATCAGAAGCCAAAATGTGAGTGTTGGCAGGTATTTGTGCCAATTTTCTTTCTGCATTTTGTTGTTGATTTAGTTTTTTAATCATGTCCTAGATGGGTGTGTGGAAGGGCTAGATTTTCTGGATTCACATTCAACCAAATTATTCAACAAAGTATAATTTAAGAAAAATAAGAGTGACTAATAAAACACCACTGCAATTGAAACATGGCAAAGACATCCTGTTATTCTGTGAACTTCTTGTGGCATCGTGCTTTGAAGGGAGGCAATTTTTTTAAACTAAGTGGATATGGAGAGAAGTTAGCAGTCTTAAGAGGAAAATTCTGTCAAGTTTTATGGCTTTATCTTTGATCTGTGATCTCTGACTGAGGGGACTTCCTGATGTCAGGAACAGGAGGCGAGTGCCTGCCCACTGCCCTGTAACGTGCTGGATCATTACACCAGTGAGGGCTTTTGTAATGTCCTTCTGTTGTGTCTCAAAAGCACAAAATTCTGGATAAAAATGCAACTCTTTTGGGGTGGTTTGAGTTCATTGTGCTAAAGGCTCGATCCCTCTGTTTGTGGCTTTTGGGAATCTCTACTGTGATATATTCTGGGTGTGTGTGATCTCGTCCTGAGAGTGTGATTTGTGCAGTGCTGGGACTGTGGTTGTTGTATCTAAACCCCTGAAACTGCATAATAAAGAGAAATGTACTCACCGGGTGTGGCCAGAGAGTTTGTGTCAGCTGCAAATCCTACATGTGTGTAAAGGAGAAATCTGTTTAGTGCTTTAAAAATACATCAGACGACATTGATCTTTCTTTGACAGGGTGATGGTCTTCGAACGCAGCAATCTGGAATCACTATGTAGGTTTAGAACAGTGAAAAGAAGGATTATTTGGCTAATAAATGCATAGTGTTGTGTTCTAATTGTAGAAGAAGCAGGTTTTAGGGAAACATATATAGCTAGCAATAAAATAAAAAAATCCACATCAGATTTTGAACCGTGCAGGTTGAACTTAGCAACTCAGTGCAAATAATGATTTTTTTTCAGCTCAGCCAGCTCTTTGATGAAGGAAAATGGATTCAGCAGAAATGAAATTTCAATTTTCTTTCACTTACTGTTTGCTAAAGGGAAAGGAAAAAAAAAAGTTATTTCCCTTTCCTAGTCAGTGTATAATTGTGTTTTGTTGAGTTCTGGTCAAGTCAGATTGTCTTCTTTAAAGAATACAGGTGCATTCTAGCCCCTTCAAGCTAAGATGGGCAGAACTGTTTTTCACAGGACAAGCCAGCAAGTAGCTGCATGGCAGTTTGAATAAAAAAAGTTGGGAATTCTACCCTGCCTGATACTGCATACAAGGAGAAGCCTAATACTTATTGCAGAAATCCTGCAGAATTTATTTCAAATACCGAATCAAACCATGGCAGGCAACTGATCCATCTCTGCATTAACATATATTTTGTGTATCTCATAATTTTATATTTGTTGTAAAGGAATACAGGGAAAGCCTTTTGCCTTAAATGGTTTGCAGCTGGTTTCAGTATCAGCAGTGAGTCGGGAGTAATTGTTACTGGTACTAACTTGTAAGGGGAATGGCAGAATGTGGGGCATTGATTTGTCAGGGCACGGGAAATAAACCCGCTTGCGCTGAAGGCGAACTCGAAATTCGTGATGTGGGCTCGCAGAGAGCCAGCCTTCCGTTCGACTGGCCGCGGCCAGGATGGCTGTGTTAACAAAACAACCTGGATCCAAGGTAAAAAACAGGCACCGGAGCGTGAGGCGACAGCTCCTCACAAGCGTCTCCGTGCCGAACAAACCAGCAGCGAGCGCGCTGTGCTCCATAGGGAAAGGAAGACGGAGCCGGCTCTTGGCTTCCATCTGCTGGAGATCTGCTACAGCTCTGGGATATCGGGGGCACCAGCACCTCCCGTGCGGCCGGGGGATGGCGGCGGCGCAGAGCGGAGCGAGGCAGAGTGGCCGCGGCCAAGGCGGGATCCCGGCGGAGAGGCAGAGCGGCATTCCCGCCGCCGCTCCGTCGGCACCGGAGTGTGATGGGGGAAAGGCATATCCACGAACCGGAAAGTGCAGAGAGCTGCCGAAGGGGGCCTCGTAAAGAGCAAAGCGCGGTTTCCGTTCAGCGGCCTCGGCGCTCCTCAGGACACAGCGCATTCCCCCCCCACCCGGGAACGGCGACCCAGGAGAGCCCGGCGCCCGCCATGCCGCCCGCAGCCGGCCCCGACACCTGATTG
>VWZN01021076.1:356952-439006 GCA_013396955.1 Regulus satrapa | reverse complement strand
GGCCCCGGGCCGGTGGGTGCTGCCTCTGCTCGAGGCACGGCCGTGCCAGCTCAGCCTTGCTTGGCAGCTCCGCTCCCAGAGCGTCGAGTGCAAAGCGCGCGTGAAGTAGCTCGGAGCAGAGCCTGGCTTACGAACTGTTAAATCTTTGTGTTTTAGAAGAGCTTCTAAGTTTTAACACGGGTATGTCTGTGAGCTGAGGCAACACGCGTTTAGGCTACTATTTTGCTTGTGTTTTTGTTTCAATATTTCCGAGTAACAACTCGAAAAGTGATGAAAAATATCAGCTAGCCTGAGCACAGCCCACAGCATCCATTGCCCGGACCCAGGGAGCCCTGGATGAGAACTACAGCAGAGGTTGAGCCTGTTGGATGCTGTAAGGCAGTCTGTTCTTGGGAGCACACTGATAACTTCTTCCTGTGAGACAGAAGATTATCCAGCCCTTGTTAGAGCTGCTTTTAAAATTTTATCTTTACTTTTCATGATGTCTAATCTGTGCAGCCAGTGGAGAATCTGCTGCCTGAGCCTGGAACTGAATTTTAGATTTGCAGTGACATTGGCTGACGGTGAGATTCCCTGCTGGCTGCCTGAAGAGGTCCGTGCCCATTGGCTCAGGGAGAAACTTGCTCCCTCCCTTCTTGCCCTACTTCCTTGCTGCTTCCTCTGGATACCTGCCTGCCTCTCCTGCTGGCGTTTTTACTCACACTGTTCTGTGGCAGGCCGGTCCTCCTGCAAAGCTCCCAGCTGTGGATGCTGTCAGCTTAAGGAGCTCCTGCCTTTTCTGCCTGAGGCAGCACATCGGTGGATGAAGTTTGGGAAATCCATTGCTGTCAATTTCAGGCTGTCTCTGTCTGTTTTGAGGCTCGGGACCCTCCTCTCCGTGTTAGAATGGGAGAGAGTGTTTGCTTAAAGCAGAAACTAATATCAAAATCTAGCAGAAATCCCGCTGTCCGTTCTTAACAGAATTTCTCAGAGGGTTGCGTCCTTTCAGACTGATTTCCAGGTGTGTGAAGAGAGCCTGGCACAGCTCAGACCTTGTCCTCATGGAAGAGAAGTTCAGTGTGACTGGAAGCAAAGCCACACTGAGCCCGTGTCCAGGTGTGACATCCCCAACCTCCCGAGGGAGCGTCCTGGCAGGTGACGTGATGGTGCTGACACATTTTACCCTCTGCATCCCAGTCACGCTGGCCTTGGCGTCTGTGTCTGGTGACATCAGTCTTAACTTAGTGGAAAATGTCATCGTTTGCAGTCTTGTATATCGATCACAAAACCAAAAGAGCTCCCATGTGGATTGCAGGATGTATTTTCAGAAGTGGGGAAAAAAACATTTGTTCTGATAAAAGTTTCCTCATTAGAGCTATAACTCTGTAGTTATAGTTACCAAAAAATGTTTGTTTTATTTACATTCATCCAAATATGGAATTCCATGGTCTGGTATTTCTAGTAGTTTGGAAAATTAACACATTTCTCTTAGTGTTTACCGTGCACTGATACGTATTTCAATATTAACCTCTAAACAAGTGTCAAAGAAAAGCTTTGTGTGAGAGCAATCATGTTTGAACTTACTCAGGAGGTTTAAAGAGTATTTATTTTATAATTATAAAATTATAAAGTTATAAAATTATACAATGCTGTATAATACTTCAGAAAAGCAGCTGGACTGTGCTTGCTTCTGTTTCTGCCTTCTGCAGTTGCACTTTTTGTACTGTATTTTGCATACTAGCGGATATTAGTTACATTTATCTTTTTCCACTGGACTGAAACATGGAAAAAGTAAAGAACACCTATGTCAGTGGTGCCTCTGCTCTGTATAACCTAAGCTGTTTAAATCATCCTGGAGTGCAATCCGAGAGCCTCCAAGAGCGCCGTGGTTCAGCCGTGTCCTTGCTTTCTGTCCTGCGCGCAACACCCACGAGCCTGCAGATGAGCAATGTAAAATTAGTATAATCTGCTCCATTAGCTTAATGGGGCTGTGTGGAAAGGATCGACACCAGCAGCAATACAGACACACCTGGCTCAGCAGCTCCATGGCACCTTGTTCCCTGGGAGGAGTAGTCCCAGTCGGTTCTCTGCTGCTCCCTGGGGGTTCTCCAGGAGCTGGGCAGGCCCGCAGAGCGCGGCTGTGCGTGGAGGAGAAGCAGGTGCTGCTTGTGCTGCAAGGTGCTGGCTGAGGCTTTGGCTCTCGGCTGCCCAGAGGCTGAAGCAGCCAAGCGTGCAGTGAGTGTTTGGGGACATTCAGGAGTGCTGCAGCTGTGCAGTGAGAGGCGTGCACCTGGTGGCAATGCTAAGCAAACCTGTTGGCACTGGCAGTGCCTCCTGCAGTTCATCAGGGCATTCCCTGCAAGTTACACGCCGTGTGTTGTAGTTTGAAAGAGTCAAAATGCGCTTGTGCTTTTGGTTAGAGCAGAATTGTCCTGCTCAGCAGCCCTGCAGCAAGGAAACCGGGTGTGGTCATGATCACCAAACCCTGGCCCACAGAAAGCGCTCTCACTTCCCCTTGGGTCATGAGTCATAACCTTAACACAGCTATCAGACAGTTGTTTGTTAGCCTTTTTCATAGACTTAATAGTCCAAGAGCTGTGTCCACATTGCAAGGTTCTGACCTGGTACAAACTCGGGGTGGGAGTAGATGACCTCTAAAGGCCCCTTTCAACAAAGACTGCTCTGTGGTTCTGTGCTCTGTAAGTCAGATTTTTCTGGGAGCACGGGATGTGACCATGGGTTTGTTTTCTAGCTTGCCTTTTTTGTCTGTACTTTTGCTGGATCAGATACCACAGGTCTCTATCACACTAGTTCATAGGGGGGAATGAAGTATTTTGTGGACCCAGCATTCCCTCCTTTCTGCTGCTGGTGTGTTAGCCAGTGCAAGCTCCTGGCAGGCATGCTCTGGCTAATTTGACAAATTGTGACTTTGTTCCAGATGTTATGGTCAATGAATTCTGATAAGGGCTCTTGTAGTGCCGAGCATTGTACTTGCAGTCCTCAGAGCGAGAAGTTGTGAAGGGTGCTGCACAGAGGGCTTGGGGGGCTTTGTTTATACACACATACACATATTAAAAAACTTCTGTGCGTGTATAAACACACACAAGTGTTTATGGCTTCTTGATAGGAGCCTAGCCAGTTCCCTGTGGCTGGTTCTGTGGAGCCCTCAGAGGAGCTCTCTCCTTTCTAACACTTGCTACATCTGCAGACCCCATTTATGAGAAGACATAAAAGATGATTAAAGTTTGGATTTGCCTGTTCTGAGTGCGTGATAGTGCTAATAGCTTCAGTGCTTCACAAAGAGAGGAATAAAAGCCAAAATCAGTGAGTTTGACCTTATGGGGAGAAGTGCTTCTGCTGCTGCCCTGAATTGCTTCTTATTCCTAGAGCTGTTGAGTAGCAGGGGAATGTTTTACTTTCCTGCTATAAAACTGCTCAGTCTTGGCTACCATTGGATTTTCATTAGAAAACCACTCTCAAAAGTATTACAGGAAATAATTAAATGTTGGCAGTTCTGAAAATTGGGGCCTAGGAAATGAATGTATTAATTGTGCATATTTGTTCTTTCAGGTACATCAAACTGCAGAATGGCTTATGTGCACTTTTGATTTCGGATTTGAATTACTTGGATGGTGCCCCAACATCTTCAGAGGAAGAGGAGGAGGATAATGATGATGATGATGATTCTGAAGAGGGCAGTGATGAATATGATGACTCTGGAGCTGAGATCGAAGATGGTAGAGAAGATGATGATGAGTGTGATGAAGGAGAGGAGAGTGAGAACAGTGATGGAGATAATGAGGATTTCAATGATTCTGATGACAGTGAATTAGAAGAGCTGGCTGAAAAGGAAGAGACAAGAAAGAGAGGTTGTTCAGAAAAGCAGGTATGTACTTCAAGCTGTAGGGTGCAAAAATATATAGTGATCTTTCTCAAGGTCTGAAACCTTGTGATTAGGCATTCAGACAAGACCTTTTTGTTGTGCCTGTCCAGACTTATGAATCTTGTACTTCTGACATTTTCCTGAAGTGTTTCTTGAAGCAGCTTTTACTGAGAATGTTGTGTTTTCTCTAGTCTGCAGCAGCTCTCTGTGTTGCTGTTGGCAGCTTCTCTGATCCTGAAGATCTGCCTGGATTAGCACACTTCCTGGAACATAGTATGTACCTGCTCCTATTTCATCTCCTCCAGCTTCTGTGCAAAATGGGTGCTATGTTGCTCTGCATTTCTGAAGTTGTTAGTATAATTTCCTAATTTCCTAATTTGAGAATATATTGTGATGAGTTTGTGATTTTATACAAATACCAGCTTAGTAAGGAGTTCTTAATCTGGGAGAAGGTGTCTCATACACTTTGCCAAGCTGTGCATTAGCTTATATCAACTTGTTACCTATGAAATTGAGGGGAATTCTGTTACCCGTGACTGTACAGACCAGGTTGGAGCTATAGAACTTTGTCTCCTGGTAAAGGGTGACGAATCGGTCATGTGGGCACAGAAACCACGTGGATTTTTCTCATCAGGTGTGTCTCAAAATACTGTTCTTGCCTGGTTGGGAGGGCACTGTCAGAGCAGTGGCCGGGCTGATGGCTCAGGCTGTTGGTACTCAGTGGTTTCCTCTGCCTCTGAGCTGTGGGTCAGTCATAGAGGGGTTGCTGTAGCTGCAGTCAGGATTGACAGATTGATGCCATCTTGGCCCTGTTGGTGATTTCTTGTTGCAGTGGTGTTCATGGGCAGTTTGAAGTACCCAGATGAGAACGGGTTTGATGCATTCCTGAAGAAACACGGGGGCGGTGACAACGCCTCGACGGACTGTGAGAGGACGGTGTTCCAGTTTGATGTGCAGAGGAAGTACTTCAAAGAAGCCCTGGATAGGTAACTTCGTATGAATAATGATTAGGTGTTAATTAACGTCACTACATGCCTCAGGAGCTTGGCTGTAGTTGTCCAGTTCTTCATTTTGGGGTGATCAAAGCTGTTGCTGAACTCCCGTAGCTACCTGCACTACAGCAGTGATACTGAATATAGGGAAATGCAATGTTTCCCTTTTGGATATGTTGCTGATTTTTTGCTGTGGGAGTACGTAGGATCCATGTTTAAATCTTAAACACGCAGTTGCTCGATTGTTTTGGCAGTCTTAAACTGGTAGCATTGATGACAGCAGAAATGTTCTGCAGTGTGACAACTGATCAGAGGGGAAGTGCTCCCAGAATCCCAGTGACTCACCCTTTGAAATGTCTGTCCTGGTAGAGTTACTGTTTTCTCTAAATTACTGTTAGTTTGTTTAAGCAGCCTTCAAATTGATGGTACAATGTGTGTCTCAGAAGGAGATTTTTAACCCAGCACAGGTTATTTGTTGCTGAATGTTTCTTTTGCCAGAAAGTCCTTAACGTGCCCTTCTGTGCTGCTGGAACAACAGAGCTCCACTGGTTGGCATGGTTTCCTTTAGTGAGAGGGATTTCCCATTCCTAGGGGCATAGCTGAGTATTCTTGATGCCATAAAATGTCTCAGGGGGAGAGTAGGCTGTACTGCAAATTTACTTTGGCATGGGAGCGTTTGCATATTTTTCCAAGTATAACCTAATTTTACTTTACTAGACCAATTTCAACTTCCATTCACAGATTAATCCAGCTTTTTTCCATGTTTGGAAGTTTGAAATAATCAAAAAATATAAATTGCAATCTCTCACAACAGCTTGCTTAGTGCAGAGGCAAACAGAAATGAGGACTTCTGTAGAACAGCCTCTCATACAAAGGAGATAAATGAGTGCTGAGCATGAATTCTGCTCATTCAAACACTTGTGGATCTGAAGTAATAGAAAGGCATCACCTTTCAGTTGTCTTCAGTGTAATGGGTCTTCTGGCCATAGAACTCCACCAGGGATATTATTACTTTTAACCTTTTTTGCACTTAACTTTTTGCTTCAGCCAGTTCAGTTTTTCATTAAAAAGCCTCAGCAAATAAAACAGAACTATTATTCTGCAGAGTCTCCGTGCACTGCAGATCTCTCCTTCTCCAGAGTGCTCTGCTCTCTGTGGAGGAATTAATTTGGGTGACAACACTGGCATTTATAGTAGATAATAGAATGGTAATGGATATAGAAACTTGTGTTTCGTGACAGTTTGTTCCCTGGAGTTAAGAAGACACTTCCCCTGTGGTCCTGTTGCTCCTGAGGAACAACTGGAGATTTCTTCTGAGGCATCTGATACTGGTTTCTCTTAGCTCCAGATTCCAGACTGGTGGATCCCTTGTCTCATCTGCTGTGATCATTCTTAGGATGTAACGCAGAGAGCCCTGCACCCATTAGTGCCATATTCTGCAGCTTCCAATCAATTCAGTCCCACTCTGGAGCTGGGAAGCTCTGCCCTTTGCTTTCTGATGGTTTTTATCTTTCTTTAAGACATTATAGTCAAGAATGACGGAGATTATAGTAAGTCAAGCAACTTTGTAAACCACGATAGTAGATGTTGGATTTAATTACTGGGTTTTTGCCCTAGTTTAATGAACACTGAAGAAAAGTGTGTGGGTTTTTCTGTTCCATAGGTGGGCACAATTCTTTATTCACCCATTAATGATCAGGGATGCAATAGACCGAGAAGTGGAGGCTGTAGACAGTGGTAAGTAAGAGAATCTTTTCCTGTGTATTTAGCCCATCTTCTTAAAACAAAACCTACTTTGTAACACTGTTCATTGGTTTCTGTGTTGAACTTCCCTTCTAAGCATTTCAGTCAGCTTCACCTAATTTACCAGAGAGATTAAACTCTTGAATTGAAGCTTTGTGGCTGTTGGACATCAGTGGCTTTTAGAGGAAGAAAAACTGGACGTAGTGCCAGCACTGTGAGAATTAACCCTCACATTTTCATTAATTAGAAATTAATAATCTGAAGTGGTTTGGCAGTAACTGCAGTTCACTGCAGAGCATTCCATGAGTATGTGGATGCTCTGCAGTGAACAAAATGCTTTGAGCTCCAGCACAGCCCCAGAGCTCTCTCCACTCCTGTGCAGGGTTAATACAGTAAGGTGAGGTGATTTCACTTGTCTCCTTATTCTAATACCTGAATAACTAAAAAGTCACTTCCCAGAAGGAAATTAAACCAGGCACAGAAGTGAGTGGAGTGTTGATTTTCTAATATGTGATGGATACTCCCAGACTGCCTCTAAAATGTCACTGGTTTAGGAAAAATATGTTACTAGCAGATATCCCAACTGGTTCAAATATTTATTCCAAGTCATTTTCTTTATCTGTCTTCTGGCAAGGAAAACTGGGCGAGTTGAATTTTGAATTTAGATAAAAGTGTAGACAAGGACCTGCCTTTGAGTTAAGGTGTGGCTCTTCAACAGCTTCAGCCATTTTACACCTTGGCGGTGCAGGGCCAGCCCTTCCCTTGCAGTGACACCCTGGTAATGTGCTGCCCAGGAGATGGTGTCACCTTGCTGAACTGGCTGCAGGAGGACCAGCCACAGGAATTAGTTTACAGCTCTGCTCTACGTGGTTGTTATTACCAGCAAAACAGGAACAGGAAAATGCAGTTCAGGAGGGTGAATTGATTTTGGCAGAGCCCCATATTTAGATGAGTGTAAAGTGGTTGTAAAACTGCATTATTAGAGACTTATCTTGCTCACCTTTCAACTTCTAATTTCATTATTAGGCTAGAGGTTGTTTGTGTGATATATGGTAGAAACAGGTTTGCAATTGTTCTCTGGCTCTTCTGCAGGGCCTGATCCTGTACAACATTTGTCCCCATTGAATTTATCATATTCAGAGCATTCAGACAGGACAAGTTGATGCTTTACATCCTTTGCCTTCTTAACCCTTTCTTCTCAGCAATGAGCTGCATTTTTCCTTTTATATTCATTACTGCTAGCAAATCCTCTTTCTTATTTCACTACTTCATTCATATATTAAAAGAAATTCCAGTGTGATATGTCTCCTTTTCAGTTTGGCTGGGATTTGTGCTTTGTTTTGTGGGAACATGACGTCAAACTTTGATGCATGCCACTGCAAATTCTTATAATTAACAGAGTATCAGCTAGCAAGGCCCTCTGATGCAAACAGAAAGGAGATGTTATTTGGGAGTCTTGCCAGGCCTGGACATCCTATGAAGAAATTTTTTTGGGGTAAGTCCTAAATTTCTGTTATAAAATGGTAACAATATTTAAACTTATAACCACTTAGAAATTTGAGGGGTTAGATGCTCTAACGTGAACTATCATATCACAGCAACCATTAAACCTGTTCAGAAGAGTTCAAGCAATTACCCATTTTACAGGAAAACAGTTGAGAACAAAAGCAGCCGTCTCCTTTTTAAGATACTGCTTTTTGCTGATGTGATAGCTGGGTTGCCCAAGGTGTAAAATTATGGAACTTTCTCTTAACACAAAGGTCTGAGTCATCTCCATCGTGCTTAAGCTTGTTTTTTTGCTATTAGAATTTCCTGGAAAAATAAATAAATTCTAGTTGTATGTCTGAGGAGGCTTTTCAAAGTAAATAATTTGCTGCTGAATTTCCAGGAGTTAGACTTTCACAGCCATGTAAGGGGAGCAGAATGGAAATTTGTCCTTTTCTTGGACAATCCAGTCCTCTCTCCCTCACCCTTGTGGTGCTGGTGGGTGTGTAAATAGCAGTGTGATTGATGGGTATTAGAGTTACCAGCTTTGAAGCGTAGCTTGTTTTTATAAATTTCTGTGGTGACATACACTGAACTTCATATTTCCTCCTCTTCTTCCCTCTGCTGTTCTGCAAGTTCCACTGGTGAGGGAATAGCTGGCAACACACACACAGTGAGCTGTGCAGCCTGTGGGAGATGTGATAGTGCAGGACCCTGTCCTTGCTTGCAATAGAAGTATCAGCTGTCCTTTGGATAAGAACCAGAAATTTGAAAATACCCAGTTTCACTTAACACTCCTTTCACTCCAGTTTTCTATTAGGTACTTTTATTGTGCTTTACCATGATCTAGGGAGGAAAGTAAATTCTTACCGTGTCTGGTCTTGCGGTGTAGGCACTGTGTGAAAAACTAACCCTGCCTCCCCTGTGATGTTTGCAGGTAATGCAGACACGCTCAAACACGAGCCCAAAATGAACAACATCGACACCTACACCAGGCTGAGGGAATTCTGGCAGCGCCATTACTCTGCTCACTACATGACTTTGGTTGTCCAGTCTAAAGGTAACATCAGTTGCTCCTTAGAAACATCCTCATTGTTGCTGTTGGTGCTTTTGGAACCAGTCCAGCTGTAGCCCAAGCCAGTTGAGTGGCTTGTCCAGTCCTGCAGAGGGTATTTATATGTAGATTTTAGCCTGGTTTCCAAATGAAACAAGACCTGAGCAGTTGTGCTGTGTTGTTGTCATCCTGCCTTTCGAAGCTGTTGAATGGGCTCCATATTAGCACAGAAGGGAAAATCTCAAAGATAACATTTCAGTAATAATCTTGTAGCAATGAAGAGTCAAACGACGTAAATGAATTCATGCTGCTGATTTCTCTGCTGTCAACGGTGAAACTCCTCAGCAAGTGATGGGGAGACTGAGACTGAATCTCCCAGTTGTCGTGTTTGTCTAGGAGTGGAGTTTCTATTTTTTTCCCCTCATAGCGTGAAAAATTCTATGCAGATGGATTTGAATTTTATTTCAGTGGAGAACTGCAGACCTATGGGCTGTTTCTGCTGAGAGTAGAAGAAACACATTTCTCAGAAGTTATCCAAGTTAGGTTTGTGTTTAGGGAGGAGTTCTGTTGAATGCTAAAACTGATTGCAATTCCCATCTCTAAAGTGGAGATGGTAATAATAGAGGCATTCTTTCTTTTCTTCTCCTTTGCTTTTAATTTTGGTCTAGACAGTAAACTACTTAGAGTGCTGAATGCCTCTTGAATAGTCATTAAGACAGTGATGGATTGTAGTATTTTCTGTGGTGTTCATGAAGAAAATGGTGGTAACTGATAACCAGCCAGGGCAATTTTTGAATTTCCTTCTATGTTAAAACAAACCCAACAATGAATCCTCCCCCTACCCCATCCAGCCTACTTTATTGCCGCTGTTTTCATATGCAACATCACTTTTGGAGTTCAGAATGGTTGCTTAAACAAGCAAGGGGGAAAACTCCTCTGTGTAATCTGGAGAGTTGAGGAAGGAGTTGCAAGTACTGGTGACTTTGTAGATCCCTAAGACAGTAATTCCTTCTCCCAGTCTCTCCAGACACTACTGAACTTTAAATCCCAGTCGTGTCAGCCTGGGATTTGAGCACTCCCCACAAACCCAGAGCTGTGACCATGGATACAGCTCAACAAATGTTAAGGATTGGCTCAAATCAACAGCTTTGAAGTTTATAATTTAGAACTTTGCTGTTTTCAAATTCACTGACTTGCAGCCTCTTTGAAATAACTGAACTGGTGAGATAAGGTAACCCGTCTTAGATGTTCAAGAAATTGCATTTCTCTCTTTCTTCTTCTTTTTTTAGAAACACTGGATACATTGGAAAAGTGGGTGACAGAAATCTTCTCTGAAATCCCAAATAAGTAAGATACATTTGATGCATCAAGACATTGCAGATGATAAAATTATCTCTTCTTAAAATGACATTTTAAAAAATCCCTAACTGGAGAAACAAAGGAAATTATCATTTGTTAATTAGCATTCTTATCTGGGGAAAAGAAAAAGGGCAACTTTTTAAATTAAAGACCATTGTTGATTGTTCCAGGAAGACTTTGTTTCTGCTTAACAGTTATTTAGGCTGTGAGCTGTGTGGTGCAAACTTGAGGCAGCGTTTGCTTAATGTGTGTTGATGCCTTGACTTTATGATAAGTCATTCAAACCTAGATTATAATTTCAAATTGCTTATCTTTGCTTTATGTCAAAAATAATTAGAAGCAGAATTAATTAACACTGAATCTGAAATTTAAGTCATCCTTGGGGTGGCAATGGGTTAGAAATAAATCTTTTTTTTTAACGGCTTGCTCAAATATGGCCTCTAAAAAGGGGGTTCTGCAAACGCTTTGCTAACTTGAAGAGCATTTTATTTCCCTTTCGCAAGATGTCTGTTTCTGTGGTGCTTGGAAATGTTCTTGTGAGAGCCTAATGCCATTCAGAGACATTTGCCAGTCCTGGCCACCCCTCTCCTCATCCCTCCTGCCCCCCAAGACGGTCGGTCAGAATTCCTTGGGTGCAGGGTGAACTCAGCACGTTGTTTGCTGCTCTTGGCTCTACAGAAGCCAAATTTTGTGCTGTCACTGCCTTGTGCAGAAGGAAGGGGAGGTGTTGGGGTGGTATCCACATCCTGGGTAGTGGCTCAGCTGTGTGGGCTGGGACATGCCGGGCTGCACCCTTGGCTGAGGGCCCTTTCCAGGCCCTCTGGGGTCCTGCAGAGCTGTGCTCCTGATGCCTTTCAGTGTCTCAGGGCAGCCTTGATCCCCTGCCAGTAACATAATTCTTCCATTTTGCTTTTAAGTGGTTTACCCAAACCCAGCTTCGGCCATCTGACTCAGCCTTTTGACACACCAGAGTTTCACAAGCTTTACAGAGGTAAGTGAAATGGATTTAAATGTTTGAAAGAATTTTTCTATGAGTAATTTTGTGTGGTTTTAAATAGCTTTTAACTATTCTTTCTGCATTATGTAAAATTTCTTTTCTCTGTCTTGTCGTGTATATTTATAATTAATCAATTTATTTATGTCCAGTTGTTCCGATCAGGAAAGTTCATTCACTGACCATCACTTGGGCACTTCCCCCACAAGAACAATATTACAGGTACACTGTGCTGCATTTTTACTTCTACCATGTTTATGCTGTGAATAATTTACTGACTTTGTCTAACAGATGACTTTGGTTCAGCTAGGGGGGCATTTTAAAAATGAATTAAACTACTGCAGATATGGTTCCTTTTCCTCACTGACTCAGATCAGTCATTATGTTCTGAACTCCCACACTTTCAGCTTATTATCTTAATTCTGCCTGAAAATGCAAAACTTGCCCTGAAGAAAGAGAGTGCATATTTTAGTCATTAGCCCAGTGATTTGAATTATTTCTGTGAAATGTGTTACCTCCTGACATCTAATCTCCTCCAAACTTTCTCTTAGGGTGAAGCCTCTTCATTATATTTCCTGGCTGGTGGGACATGAAGGCAAAGGCAGTGTTCTTTCTTTCCTTAGGAAAAAGTATGTAGTTTTTAAGCACGGTTATTAAATGCTTTGATCTCATTCAAATACAGATAAACTCTATTTTGTGTATTTATATTTTCTGTAGCTGTAAAAGCAGGCCAAGCTTGCCTTTTTATATCAGTGTTTTGTAGTGATATTCTGTAAGATGGTGATAAACCCAGGTAAGAATTAAATGGGCTTTTTGTCTGTGATTCATGGATCAGCTGTACCTCTGACTGATCTTTGAGATCTCCAAAAGGTTACTTTGCTTTTTCACTGTTTTTCTTGAATTCTGGGTCCTGAAGTCACATCCTTAAATTGGAGAAGCTTTGTGTAAATGTAAATGGATTGAAAGCCTCTGAAATAACAACACACGGTGATATACTGCTTGTAACTAATCTCACACAAAGCTGAAATAATTAATTAATAATTTCCTTTCACTCTTCCATAGGTTTTGGGCCCTTGCATTGTATGGAGGAAATGGAGAGACAGGATTTGAACAAAACTCCACTTACTCCATCTTCAGCATTTCTGTGACTTTGACTGATGAAGGTTACAAGCACTTCTACGAGGTAGGGTGTCCTGCAGCTTGTTTTCCTGCTGTTTCCCTAATGTCTGGAAAAATGAATCTGTTCCTTTCTGTCTGCAGGTGGCCCACGTTGTGTTTCAGTACGTGAAGATGCTGCAGAAAAGGGGGCCAGATCAAAGGTAAGTGTTTGCCATTCCAGCAGATATTTGGGATGGTGCCCTTGTCCATTATCCTGTTATTTGTAGTGTTTGCACTTTTTGTGGAGTTCCTGGAGCATAAACAGGGAATCACTAGTAAAAGTAAAGCTTGTCTGTGTGGAAAACATGTCAGTTTAAAAATAAATTATGTATCTGTTTATGCTTATTCCTTGGTGGTTTTAGTCTCACTTATTGTGATGTGATTCCCTCAGTTTAGTAAGCTGAACCAGTGTTAATTTTAAATGAATTTATGGAAGTCAGGGCTGGATGTTCTGATGTTAGCCTGTATGTTAATTTGGTGTTAGATTTTGACTCTTTGTAGTTAATGCTCTTTCTCTTTGAAAAATAGAAGAACTTTCTGCCAGTTCTGAGAAATGCCCTTTTGGGAAGTACATTTAGTACTGGCTTCTGTGTCGTGTACCTGAATGAATCATTGATCTCCCCATTGATGTCTTTCCTAGAAGGCTCCTTTTTTAAGATTCTTGGTAAATGTTGTGGAATAATGAGAAAATCTGCTTTTATTATCTTTTTCCTCCTTTGCAGAATATGGGAAGAAATACAAAAGATTGAAGCTAATGAATTTCACTACCAGGAACAGGTATTTATCCACTGTTCTGACATAGGTAAATCATGAAAAGTCTTACTTTTTCATTTTGCAACACATTTTCAAATTCTATTTGAGAAGAAATACATAGTGCACTTTCTAGGCAGAGAAATAAGAGATTTTTCCCTAACATAATTTAATGTCGATTTTTCATTCCTTACCTGCTAGGTAGGCTGTTTTTCAGCTTAGACCTTCTTACTCCTACTACATTTAGCCAAGTTCTGTTTCTTACTAGGTAACTTGGTTTTTTCTTTTTCTTTGAATGGCACTGAAATTTCCTTTTGGGAAAGCAGATCCATCCATATAAATAATACATACAGCAGGAAGATAGATTTATGTGTGCTTTTGTGGCAGGGTTGTGAATCCCAGGGGCAGCGGAATGACTTAGTGATGGAACCCCAGTTTTCTGCTTGGTGGATGGAGCTGTGCTAAGGAATGATGGTCTCAGAGGCAGGGCTTGGCAGAAATGGTTAGGGGGTGCCCAGGAGAGGTTTAATGTTTCCTCCAGTGTCTGAAGAAATCTTTGGGCATGTTTCCCACTACATTTACAAGACACAGGTGTGCCAAACTCAGCTCTTTCCAGGTGTACTGTGTGACCCAGAATCTGTAGAGTCTGATGCTGGCTGGTGCAAACAACCCCAGAAGCACTTAGCAAGGAGCTGAGCAGCCTGGTTCTCTAGGTAGCCTTACCCTGCTAAAAGGCAGTGTGCATTTCAGAACCTCCTCCTCCCCACCCTGCACATCATGGCAGGGAGCTGGGGAGAGGAGCAGAGCCACAGGTACTCGTGCAGCAGCAGCAGTTCCTTGCCTTGTACTTTCCAGGTCACTTTAAATCTTGAATTGTTGCAGGACTCTGCTTGTGTCCCCTGGAGACAAGGAGTGCATTCTGCAGGGTCTTTAACTTGGTAGATTCCGTGACTGTAAACTGCATAATCAAGGTTTCTTCTACAAAGACGATGTGTCTGAAATACCAGGATTCTTAGAGAAGACTGAACATTAGATATGGTTATGAAATATATTTAATAACTGAAACTAAATGCTGTAACAAGCACAGCATCCAACTCATGCTCAACAGATCTGACTAGTCAAGCTCTTCTCAGAACAGAAAATGGATGTCTTGGGTTTCTAATTATGTGACAAATAGCTTTATTTCTTTGCAGACAGATCCAGTTGACTATGTGGAAAACCTTTGTGAAAACATGCAGTTGTTTCAGAAGGAAGATTTCCTGACAGGAGACCAGCTCTTGTTTGAATACAAGCCCGAGGTAAATATTCTTTGAACTCTGATTATATGTTTTGATGTAAGGAAAACATGTGCATGCTGTGTAAATACAGGCGTGTGTATAGGCATTTGTAATTAAACCTAATGCAGGCACAGATTTTGTGTTAATTGAAACACTTGTATTCAGAAAACAAATCTGTTTTGTAAGCTTGTTATGTCTTGTTCACGTTGCAACTGAGAAGTCTTTGCCGGGTCAGGCAGTCAGAGCTGCCTCTGAGCTGAAATATTGTCTGGAACTTGCAGATCATTGCTGATGCCCTGAACCAGCTCAGCCCTCAGAGAGCCAACCTGGTTTTGCTGTCTGCTGCCAACGAAGGCCAGTGTCACCTCAAAGAGAAGTGGTTTGGGACTCAGTACAGCATGGAAGGTAAAACAGCAGCAGCAGGGGCTGAGCATGTCTGATTCCCGCATTAGAGGAAGCGAAAGGGTGGCAACACAAAATACAAGTGCATGGAAGCAGGGGAAGAAATCCTCAGTGCTTTATTGAGCTCACCAATAGTCTCTGTGCCGCCCACACCTGCTCGTGGTTTGGTGCCAGTCGATTCCCACTCCTGCAGTTCCTGTGGGAGGCAGAGGTCCCAGAGCTCCACTTGGCTGCCATTCAGGGGAAAGAACAACAATGGAGCACAGGGTGTAAAGGGAGCTGGGTTACTAAGGCAGACTTGATTTGCTTTTTAATAGGACTGCTGCAGTCTTGCTCCAGAAGATTTTGTAGGACGGGATTTAGAAAGAGTCCCGAGGAATGGGGTGATGTTAAGAAACTCCTGTGATACTGCAGATCTTTCTGGAGATTGGGAAAAGGTGTCTGGAAAAAGGATTGCCTTCTCTTCCTGTTAAACTAATGCATTTCATGGCTTTTAACAGATATTGACAAGTACTGGAGTGATTTATGGGACAGTGACTTTGAATTAAATCCGGATTTACACCTTCCAGAAGAAAATAAATACATAGGTAAGGCACATGGGCAGGATTGAAATCTTCCCCAGTGATTTATTTAAGAATTTGCTGTGGTTTAGCAACAACCAAAACTGGTATCAACTGGTTTTTGCAAATTAAAAAAACATGAGCACTCTGCTCAGCTGGATTTTATTTACTCTTCTTTTATTTATAAGCCTAAGGACTGAGTTATTTTAAGATCTAAAAATTACAGATGATAATGCCATAACAGATCAGGCCTCACAGTCAGTGAGAGTTAACACAAGGCTCCAGACACCTTATTAGAGAATTGTATTTGCTTAATCCTCCTGTTTCTGAAGGCATCTAAATACAATCTACCTTTGCTGCCAAAAGCAAATTAAATTAAAGGCAGGGCTTGTGTCCTGGATGGAATGTGATGCCACCCCTTCTGCTCCGATTCTGAGCCTCTGTTTTGGTGTGGAAGTGAAAAAGAGATGTTCTTTGGGTCCAGGACAGTAGTGTCACAAATAATTTAGAAAACTGGAGGGGGAAAATGTATTTTTGGATACTTTTGAAGGCTTAGATGACTTTAGCCCGTCTGTGTCTGTGAAGCACACTAACACTGGTTTTGGTGTGGTTTTTCTCTTTGTTAGCCACCGATTTCGCTTTGAAAGTTGCTGACTGCCCCGAGACAGAATATCCAGTCAAAACACTCAGCACACAACAAGGCTGTCTCTGGTACAGGAAGGATGATAAATTCAAAATCCCAAAAGGTAAATGCCTGAGGGCTTTCTGAATAGCAAGACCCTATTTTTACCAGCTGGAATTTATTTGAAGGCAAATAACCTGTGGTAGTGTTCACCATTTAAACTGAAGTGCCTGCTGTCCACTCCTCTATGGTCCTTTTGATATGTTTATTAGCTACAATCAAAGAGAAGCAGGTGATCTAAGGCAACAGAGACACCCTGCTGATACCTCAGGTTGAAAAGGGGAATCACTGAAATCTACTGACTTGTGAACAGTCTGTGTGGGGACAGGACTGGGCAGACAGAATGTGCTGCTGAGACGAGGGCTGAAAAGGAAGGGGCACATTCATTAGAAGGGACATAGGCTCTTCTACAGAAGGAAAACTACAGTCTGATCTGAAACAAGGGTGTAAAATGTATTTTACTAGGTATTCTGTGGAGTTTGCTTTTTCTATTTGTAGTGGTCATGCCGTGGGAGTATTCTGCAAAGCACAGCTTTGTTTTCTAATATTTGAAAACAAGTATTTCCTTCAAAGGGAAGACTTCTTGGAGTAAGAAAGAGAAGATGTTTAATGATGGCTTAAAATAAGAAAAAAAGTGTTACAGATTAATGACCATTTTCATTAAACTTGAATTGTCACCAAGGAGCAACTTGATGGAAATATATTTGAGTTCAGAAAGTTGTCACTTTCTCTACAATCGCTCATTTAAATTTCCTTTTCCTTACCAGGTTATGTTCGATTCCATCTGATCTCTCCATTGATACAGCAGTCTACAGAGAAGTGAGGATTGTATTATTTATGCTTACCTTGCAGAGTAACTGAATTAGTATACCTAGTGACAAACTGAGAAGAGACTTTAATTTGAGCAGGAATAGGATAGGGTGCCCTTTCTTCACATCCTTCCACTTTCCTTGTGCTTTTATCTACGGTTTGGTGATGGTTCTGCAGCAGGCCCTGCCCAGATGTGCAAGGAGTTCCACGGTGGGGAATTCCCCAGGGCAACTCTGGAAAAAGTAATGTACCAGCAGCAGTGCTGAGAGCAGGAGCTGCTGCTGAAGGGAGCAGTCCAGAGCCGTGTCCTGAGCATGTCCCAGCATCCTGGGAGCCTGCAGGAGCAGGGGAAGGGGCTGCAGCAGCCTTGAGAAACCAGCTGTGGGTAGGGCAGAGCTCTGGGGCACTTCTGGGTCTGCTGCACTTGGCTCACCTCAGGCTGCCATTGCCACTTGGAACCCGTGTCACAGTTTGTCATGAGCCTGCCAAGACCCACACAAATCATGCTGTGGGAAGGCCTTTTTAAGTCTGTTTTCATGGGGTGTGTTAGTTTAATTTTGAATTGGAATCCAGGCAATAACAAAAACTTGAAAGCAGGGACTGCAATTTCCAGGTTGTGTAGCCTGCTTTGCTCTAGATTATCATTATTATTTTGCCTTGGTAGATAAATTATCATCTCATTTCTCATTACTATTGAGCATAACTGAGTCTATCTGACCCCCATGCCTTTACACAAAGTAAAATAATTTCATTTGCTGTGATTTTTCCATGTTTTGAGCATTGTCTTATTAAAACATGCATCCTTGAGGAAACCTTAAATCTTGTGAAGCTGGAATCTTTCACATTGCAAGGAATAGCTGAACATCCAGATAATTTTTAAGTAGTGTCATGTGCTTTCTGCACAAAGGGAAATTTGCATTCTCTATTTCTGGGTTTTGGGGGGTTTTTTTTGGAAAATTTCTTTTTGAATCTCATTTTACACAAATTCCACTTCTGTTGGAATTCACTGCACGTACCATCAAGCTCATCGGGCTTAACTTTCATATTTAGTCACATTTAGGGTTTGGTTTTTTTTCTTTCTTTTTAACCCCCTGCCCTTTTCTCCCTGCAGCATAGTCTTGTTTGATACATTTGTAAACATCCTTTCCCACAACCTGGGGGAGCCAGCCTACGAAGCAGACGTGGCCCAGCTGGAGTACAAGCTGGTGGCTGGAGAGTACGGCCTAATCATCCGAGTGAAAGGATTCAATCACAAACTACCTGTAAGCCCTGCTCATCTCCTCGCCCCTCTTGCAGCTTTGCAGTGTGTGTGTGTGCTTTTCTGGAGCTTTGAATGGTTGGAGGAGATGTTTTGAATGGAAAAATTGGTTTCTGGCAGGGTAATGCAGTAAATGTGCTGCTTTTTCTTGTGCTTACGTGTATAAAGATGGAATTGTGTGAACTTACACAAGCTCAGATTACTGACTTCAGGCTGACTTCAATCTTCCTTGAAGTAATAACTGCATCTCCATTAAAATTTTAACAGCTTTTCCTCTAAAAAGAGCTTTGTGTCTCCCATGGCCATAAAGAGGATTGGAGCCTTTCCATCTCTGAGTTATGCCTGTTTGCACAGTGTCAGGGGAAGGATGTCTAAAAAGAGATTTTGGTTTCAATTTGACTCTGGAGATCCAGCTTCTGACCATGCTCATTTTGGGTGCAGATTTTCTGTGTTGGCTTGCTGAAAGGATTGGGGGATCCGTGTTCCCATTCCCTAAATGCTGGCCATGTAGCACATGGCAGGCACAGAGAGGACACAGTGAAGAGGAGACAACCATCAACTTTGCATTGCAAGAGCTTTGCTGGAGCTTTCAGACTATTAATCACTCTCAGACTTATTAATAGGAGTTTTAACAGAAAAAGTCAAAGCATCAGGGTCTCAATATTCTCTTTTCTAATCCTGAATGATGTCTCTGTTGGGATGTCATTGTGCTGGTCAGCTGTAAAAGGGAAAATGGATTATTGAATACAGAAATGTCGGGGCTTCCAGGCTAGATTTGTTTCAACAGAATGTGGAAACTCCTATTGATTTGGGATATTGAGCTTATTCACTCAGGGTAAAAACACTGCCCTTCTGAAACGGTCATTTGGGATAGAACTGTTTAGTGAAGAACATCTGGCAGAGTGGAGGGATGTGCTTTAGTAATGCTCCACGTCTCAATAATGATAATTTTATATTATTGTATAGCATTACATTGAGATTGGTTCTTCAGCCAACAAAACCTGTTCTTTTTACAGCTTCTCTTCCAGCTCATCATCGATTACTTGTCTGACTTCAGCTTTACTCCAGCCGTTTTTGAAATGATCACAGAGCAGCTGAAGAAAACCTACTACAACATCCTCATTAAACCCGAGACTCTGGCCAAGTGAGTTCTGGGGGAGGGCAGCGGTGGCTGAGCCGAAGAGCTCAGGGATCCCAGCTCTGTGCTCACAGGCTTTGCTGGTAGCTTAGGGAGCCCCAGCGGCTCCGACACGCGGCCAGGCCGGACACCCAGGGGCTGCTGGGGGAGGGCACGGCCAGCCACGGGCTCCTGGGAAGCCTCTCCCCGTCTGCAGGCAGGAATGGCATCTCTGGCATCAGGCAGCCACTGACGTGCTGCTCTTGTGCCCCCCGGCCCTGCAGGGACGTGCGGCTGCTGATCCTGGAGCACGGGCGCTGGTCCATGATCGACAAGTACCAGACGCTGATGAAGGGGCTCTCCATCGAGGCGCTCTCCGCCTTCGTCACCGCCTTCAAGTCCCAGCTCTTCGTGGAGGGCCTCGTGCAGGGGAACTTCACCAGCAGGGTGAGCGTGGCAGCCCTGGCAGCTGCAGTGCTTCAGAGGGGCTCTCGCACGCCGCGCTCTGCTCTGCCAGGCTGGAGTCTGTGTGTGCCCGGGCAGCTCCAGCTCCTCAGCAGTGCTCGTGGGGATAAGGCAGTGGCAGTCCACGGCTGCCAGTTTGAACAGAGGTTTCAGGAATTTGGATTTGAACTGCGGGTAGGAAAAAACGTTGTAGATGCCTGTAATCTGTTTCTGCCGTTGCCACCATTTTGTATATGGTTCAGTGGATTGATCTACTCGATAGGGAGAAATTCCTGCAGTGGTGCCACAGGAGGAGGCTTCCCTCAGAGCACATTTATCCAGGGAATTTGATTGCCTGCATGGTTTGGTTAAACCTCATTGAGTGCCGGACACATGGAGTAAGGATAACTGGTGCTGTTTCTTTGGGTTGTGCCTTCTCCTTCTAGAGACATCACAGTGCAAAGAGCCATGTGGAGATTCTCTGCAGTGTGGTGCAGAGCAGGCTGGAGGGGCTGGGAATGATCTGAGGAAGCAGGGATGTAGGGAGCAGGACGGCTCAGCTGTTCTTTGCTTGGGGCTCACTTTCTCATGTGCTGCACTGTGTGGTTGTGAACTGGGGTAATAATTCTCTTCTAAATAAAACTGATGTATTTGCTTTCTTTCCTAGGAAGCAAAGGATTTCCTGAATTATGTTGTTCAGTAAGTATCTTTTGACTTTTTAATTGCTTATTATATGTAAACTGTAATCAAGATAAGATTCTTTTCTGGAGGAGGGAGTCAGAGTGGGAGTGCTCAGAAATTCCCTTCTTCCCTCTGGTGTTTGCAGGAGGGGGCTGTTGATGGTGGCCATTTAAGCAGACATAGCTCTGGTTTTGGGAAGGGGAAAATAACATCAGACCAAGTGTGTAAATGTCTGGGTGTTGCTCTGGCTTTGGCCAAGGTGTGAGCAGGTGTTTATGTTGTGCTGTTTGTGCTCTCCCCAGAAAGCTCCACTTTGCCCCCCTGGCCCATCCCTGCCCTGTGCAGTTCCGGGTGGTGGATTTGCCCAACACCCACCTGCTCTGCAAGGTGAAAACTCTCAACAAGGGCGATGCCAACTCCGAGGTGACAGTCTACTACCAGGTACTGTGTGTGAATTGTCCCTCAGTGCTGCAGTCCAGGCTGAGCTGTGTGCCACGAGTCACCTCGGCCTGAGCGAGCACATCAAACCCAGCCTGAATTCTTCATTCTCTTTCCAGTCAGGTGCCAGGAACCTGAGGGAATACACCCTGATGGAGCTGCTTGTGGTAAGTGTGTGTTTGTGCTCCTAACCCGCAGTGTCTCCTGAAAACACTGCTTGGAGCTGAGGCCATGAGGCTGACTGGCCCCCAGCGTGCTCCTGTTGCTGCCCTGGCTGAAATGTTTGGCAGTGCATCCCCAAATGCTGCAGTGATGGACACAACACGAGACTGTCCTTGCAGCTCCACAGGACTGAGCCCTTTAATGCAGTGGTTGTGGCTGGCCAGGGCCGTGATGGTGTGCCCATGCTCTGGGTGGAGCCCACAAGGGGCTGCAGGGCAGCGTCACTGCTGCTGTCACTTTGTGTTGTTTCAGATGCACATGGAGGAGCCTTGCTTTGACTTCCTGAGGACCAAGCAGACCCTCGGGTGAGTTCACTGGGGAAGAATTCTCCTACACTCCTGCTTTGACTGTTCTCTGCTGTTTTCACTCTGGGATCCTTCCTGCACTGTGGCTAATCCTGTTACTGTAATGGAAACAGCAACGCCAACACTTCAAAACCAAAAGCACCCATCAATACAAGCTGCAAGTCAAGTTGCTTTTGACTTCTGTAAGAATTGCATCTATTACCGGTGTGTTAACTCGGAATTATTCAGCATAAATAATTGTTCCTTCCACTTCCACACTCGGCCCCCCTCCCCCAGGGCTGTTTTCACAGCAACTCTGTGGTGCTGAGCAGCCTCCCTCGGAGGCACCCAGCTACCTCAGGAAACTGGAGCAGGCTTTTCACAGCTCTGGTCTCTCACTCCGCTTGGATTAGTTTGCAGGAACACAGATACAAACACTCCCAAGTTTAAAAGGATTTCCTGAAGCTGAGAAAACACTGAAATGCAGAAAATAAAGAAGACTATTGCAAATTTAGATTTCAGATTTTTCTGTCTAAAGTACCAACACTGGGTGTCTGGTAACATGTCCTTGCAGCATGTCCTGTAAATGAAAAGTTATTTGTGCTTCTGGAATGACTTTATTGTTTTGTCCTTTTTTCCTTTAAGCTACCACGTTTACCCCACCTGCAGGAACACTTCTGGAATTCTTGGCTTCTCAGTCACAGTGGCAACCCAGGCAACTAAATACAAGTAAGTGCTCTGTGGGGAAAGTTCTTGACTACTCCCAGCCTTGGCTCTGGGAGTCACCTGCTCTCAGTTAAGAGTTCACTCCTGTTCAGGCCACAGGGGGATTTTTTAATTCAAGGGGATGTCAGAAGTCACAACATCCTGACTCAAAACCAGCACATGAATAAAAGAGTAGCCTTAGGCTTCTTAAAACTGCAATGGTCCTGACCTGAATAGTGAAAAGTAATCTCAAGACTAAGTAAAACATCCTCCCCCCTTTTGAAGCTATTCTGCCAGGAGAGTTAAAAGCCTGTAAATCCTGTCTAGCTGTTCTTGTGGTTCATGTTCAGCAGGCACTGCATTGTTATGGTTTTGTTCCAGCCTGGGCCTTTGAACTACAAGCATTTGAACTGCCAGAGTTGAAGGGTTATTTGAAAAATGTCCACGTGTGAAAAATAACACCCTAATTAGCACAGTGCTGCTGCCTCTAATTTTTACGTTTGGACACTTCATGACTGAGGTCTGTGTCATCAGTGAGGGTTTTAATGTGTCAGAAACCTCGGGATCCATCACGTCATTGTCCTGATCCAACAGCCCAGAACTCTGCAGGGCTCAGGGCTGCAGCTGGGGACACCAGAGCAGGTCCCCAGCAGCACCATGGCAGTGGCTCCTGGGCACCTGAAGTTCCTGTGGACAGCTAAAAATGAGAGCACTGGCTTTATGGCCTGCTACCAGGAAAAACTGACCACCAAGATGAGTGAGCTTTTCAGGGGGTGAGGGAGGTGAGCCTTCCAAACCTGTCCCTTCCTCAGTGTTTGAGGGCTGCCACTTTACCCTTTAATATTGTTTTGGGGACTGTGGTGGTTTTTCTCCTGCCTAATTTCATTAATTGTTTCTCTTTTAGTTCTGAATTGGTTGACAGGAAAATAGAGGAGTTTCTTTCTTGCTTTGAAGAGAAAATCAAGGATTTAACTGAAGAGGCTTTTAGCACCCAGGTAAAACTTCATCCTGAAAAGCTCTTCTTTGAACTGCAGCATTCTGTTAGAGCTATTTGGTGATTTTTTTGAGGTTTTCTGGACAAAGGCCTCACCTTTTAAAACCTTCCTCTTGCTCTGTTCTGCTGTTGTTCTCTAAACATCCCTTCTCTGGCCATTTGCAGTCAGGTTCAAAAAGCAAGGAACTACCTCATTAATGTAATTTAGCTTTCTTTCAACTACAGTGACTGTTATGGTAAATTAAGATATTTTTAAACCAAACAAAACAAATTCTCTTTTTCCCATGTAGGTAACAGCATTGATCAAACTGAAAGAATGTGAAGACTCCCACCTTGGAGAAGAAGTGGACAGGAACTGGAACGAAGTGGTGACCCAGCAGTACCTGTTTGACAGGCTGGCACGGGAGGTGGGTGTTGTGCAGCTGTGGGATACAAAAGCCAAGCTGGTTTTGCAGCAGTTTCAAAAGCTCTATGCCTCTAGTGACACAATGGGTCTAAAATTACATGTTATTTTAAAAAGGTTCTTTTATCCAGTGGAGTAGAGGTTGCAGAGAAAATATTTTTATGTTTAAAATGACTTAAATCACCACTGTGCTGCTAAAACCTCCTTTTTGTGGGTTTCAGATTGAAGCTCTCAAGTCTATTACACAAGCAGACCTGGTCAACTGGTTCCAAGCTCACAGAAGCAACGAGAGGAAAGTGCTCAGTGTACATGTGAGTGTCTGACAGCTCTTGGTGCCAGCTCGGATAAGCAGAGTGCAGCAAGGGAGAGATCTGTGATGTAACTTTCATGTGGTTATCCACATTTTATTTTATCCCATATTATTTTATTTGTGCTTTTCTACATTTATAAGTAGTGCTCTTGTTAGAACTGCATTTCAGTATCTCACGTTAACTGTCAGGGCAGAGAAATACTGAATGAGATCCCAATTTCTCTTCTGGTACCCTTTTTCCAGGTGATTGGATATGGAAAGCATGAAGGGGACTCGGAGGTGACAGCTGTCTCAGGACAGAACTCTTCATCTGGTGAAATACCTCAACTTGTTTTATTGCCCCCCTCCTCTTACATGAGTAGCGTCACTTCCATCAAGGACATCAAAGCCTACACATCAACTCTGAATGTTCTCCCTTACCATAAAATATTGAAATAAAACTGATCTCGTCCCTGCCTGCTGTGTAATACAGGTGCTTTCTGCAACATCAACATTACAAACCTATTTTTATTAAACCAGAGCTGTAGTGGTAGCTGGGATGAAGATGCCCGTTCAGACACTGAGGAAGTTTTCCTCAAGTTTCCAGCCAACCTCTCCTCACCTTCTCACCTTCATTAAGAAGAGGCACAGCCCTGACTTCCCCACAGGTGCCACGTTCTCCTCTCCAGCTTTTCAAAAGCTCGGGCTCTGCCTTTGTGTTCAGCCTGGCTTGTACCATCCCTGCAGTGCACAGCAGTGACAGCTCCTCAGGAAAGGATCTGCAGCGCTCCCGGAGCAGTGACTGGGTGGGAGGGGGAGAAAAGCCAAGGCTTCCATCTCACACTGGTTTTTTAGTTTTTCTGTATGTGCAACATGGACAAAATTACGATGAAATCAAATAAAAGCTAGACTTAACTGTGGAGAGAAAAAGTAGTTTGATTGCTACATCTAGCTACTTACTCAATCATTATTAACTGATTACCAAAAGCAGACAATGCAGAGGTTCCTGAAGTGCTGGCAAGGCTGGATGTAGAGTCCTGAAAACTTCTGTGGAAGCTGCAAATGCTCATTTGCTAGTTGTTAACTAGAAGAAGGAGGTTTAGCTGCAAGGATTATTCCAGTGGAAAAGCAAATACCGCCACTACGTTTCCCATAATCAATTTATCATGACTCAACTGAAAAACAGTCTTCCTGCAAAGGTTTATTATGAAATAAATAAAAAGTCCGTAAGAGAAGTTTGAAAAATCTATTTTATGAAGCTTTAAGATGCATCGGGTAGAGTTATCTATGGTTACATTTCAATCTCAAAATAACAAAGTTATTTTGGGCAAGACACTGAAATGCCAAAAGATTTGATTATCATACAGGTGGAAGATAACATTGATGTAGCATTTTCTAAACAAACTGTCCCCTCGGAGGAATCCTCATATTTACACTTTGCAAACATCAGCGAGATTTAAATGACATCTTGCATTTTGTTTCTTGCTTTTTAAATATGCAGGACCCAGGATTATGACGCACCTGCTCCCGCCGCCGCGGCCTTCACAGTGATCGTACAGTGTCTGCGGCCCAGGGCCCAGCCTGGGCACTGCCCCCAGAGCTGCTCAGCCCCTCGTGAATTGCTTTGTCTCAGTAAGTCCAGTATCCCTGAGATAGGAACCACTGCAGCCGGAGGTGGGGCCGTGCCAGGAGATCACTGCGGGTGTGTGGGCTCGAGGCTCCGTGGCCTCAGCACCCTCAGTGCTTGCCGGCAGCGAGGCGCTTGAGCAGCGGCTCGTCGTACACCCAGCACTCCCCGTCCTCGTGGAACAGCTGCAAAGGAACGGCCACACGTGAGCAGAAAGGAGCAAAGGCTACGGGCTGAACTGGCCCCTGTCGGAACACGGCTCACCCTTGTTTCCCACGAGGTCTCGTTCTCCTTCCTGGCCCTGGCCTCGGCTCTCTGCCGCTCCTCAAGCGCGTGCTTGGCAGCCGTGGCGGCGTCGATGTCTCTGATCTTCAGGTTGTAGGTTACATCCTTCCATAAGCTTGAAAGAGAAAGGGTGAGGGAGATTTTTAGGGGAGCAGAGTGCTACAGGTTGTAAACATAGCAGTGAATAAAGGTAGAGCTCGGGTTAGAGAAAGGGCAGAAAAGCCCTCAGGATATTTGATATTTGATATTTGTGCTGTTATGGCAGGGGGGAGGAGGCTATGGTGGAGCTCTCCAGACCTCCCTGAACATTTGATCCCAATTAGGACCTGACTGAGAACTCCAAGTCTCCTCTTCCCCCTTAAATGCCCAGCCCGCCTGTACCTGGGCTCAGGGAGAGCAGAGCATGCAGTGCTTGGATCACTGTACTGCAAACTGGAGTCTAACTACAACAAAATCTTAATGTTCCCAGTTAACTGAAGTTCTTACCAGCGAGACTCAAAGTCGTCTTGGTCCTCCAATTTCCTTACCTTCTTCTTTATTGTAGGCATTTTCTTGGTATCTATAAAGACAGCATTCTCCTGGAGTGGGAAATGAAAAAGAAATAAACCTGTTCAGTTCTTTAGCTAGACTTCAAATTTATACACCCTCACATTCCAGTACACGGGTTAGCAGGAAATACATGAGAATGGTTAATTCTTCAGATTCTCTTCTTGTATAGAAACAAGCTTCCTTAAGAATAAATGAACGAGTTTTATCCCCAGTTCAGCATTCTTTTGGGCAGCCTCATAGGAGGTTCCAACTATTAATGTTTGTTTAAAAAACCCCAAAACAACCAAACCTACAAAACCACCCCAAACCCCCTAAGTACAATCTTGTAGTTCTGAGGGAAAGAGAAAAAAGAAAGCAAGCTGTGTTACCCCTGTGGAGTACTTTGCATACATGACCCCATTCCATTCTCCTTCAATGGAGCAGAAGGGTTTCTTGTCATTTGGAGAACTAAAGAGAAACAAACAGCCATTTCTCAGGAGTTACAGCAGCTGAAAAACCCCAAAGGATCAAAACATGGTCCTAATTTCTGTAAGGTCTGGTTTATATCGGCCAAGGTGTCCCTGCCCAGCACAGAAGAGAGGAGGGTTCTGTTTACAAGGGGGCACTGGCATGACTGAGTCACATAAACCTTAACAGGAAGCACAGAGCAGGGTGAAACAGGCCTTGCCCAAGGGCTGGAGCTGCATTTAGAGTTTAGGGAAGCAGTTACAGGCCTTCCACGAAGCTTTGGGGTGGGGAGTTTAAGCTTAAAAAGGTTTCACAACCTGCATCTTCCCCAGACTACTGGGAAACATCAGACACCGGTTTTTAAATGGCATCTATCAACGTGTCAATGATTTAAAACCAACCTAAACCTAATTTTGTTCAGCATCCACTTGCTGGCATCACAGCATATCTCCAAATAGGTTGGGAATCTCCACTGAATTCTCTGTGCTGGGTATGTGCACAGAGCTTAACCAAAATCCACCAAATCACAGGTAAAAATATGCAAAGTTTGCAGCAGGGCTTTAACTGACACATTACTAACAATATCCCAAGGCTTGCTGCAGTATTGGTATTTTTAGGAAGGGTAATTAATGATGGAGACACTTAGGATAATTCAGGAGAGCACAGTTCCCTTTGGGAATCTGCTGAGGATGTTTTCAAGCAGGATAAAGTAGGACACAGTCCTGTGCAGCTTCCTCTCACAAATGTGGCTCTAAAATGGCCAATTCCATGACAGGTAATGATAAGCTAAATTCTTCTGGGTGTTGCTGCTTCAGCATTTTACACTCTTGACTGTCTTGTTAAAACTGTTGGCATTTAAGGAAGGAAAAAGTGAGATGAAGAAAGCTGCTTACAAAATTTCAGCTGTAACTCTGTGCTTCTTTCCTCCATAAAATGGTTTTGTGTGGAAGACGATGGAAGCGTTGTAACCTGTCTTGGAGCAGCTAATGCTGCACTCCCCACCAAGCTCTATCCATGGCACAGTGAGAATAGACCTGCAATTAGAAACACAGAAATGCACATATTTATAAAGTCCTGACCAATAAATACTAAGCATGAGACATTACAAGGCATTAAAAATGAAAATACCAATTACAGCATTTACTTGCCTTCCATAGCCATTAGGAAAAGTCAAAATATAGTGTTCATCATGATCTAGGCATGTAACACACCCTGTAAAGAAAAATAAATACAGATGTAAAAAACATCAAGCAAAACCTCTACAGAAGTTTTCATAGTGATCTCATGAGGTATGCCACTGAAAACAGGTGCCATGAAAAGGACAGGTGAGGAGCTTCATTTTTAGTGGATGCTGAGAATGCCCAGCTTCTGGAGGAGGCAGGGATGGCTGTGTTTTTGGGAAAAACGGCCCTAGGTGTTTTCAGAGTGTGTGGAAGGAATCTCTCATTCCCAGATACATAAGCCCCAGATCCATCAAATCAACCATTGCTTACATTTAGAACGATGACTTTCAATAATCTACGTAAATTATTCTATGAAAAATCCTAGTTACAGAATTTAATTTCTCCTCTGCTGTTCAATTTACACACACGTACCTTGCCCTATGTTATGGACCCCAATAGACATTCCTAGGAATTTGGACTTGGTCCATATGTGAGCATTGAACTGTATCCTCTTGCTAAAACACTCTGCGTAAAATGCTGAAACTGAAGAAAGAGGCAGGCATTAAAAACAGCAGCACAAGACATCGACACCTTTGTTTCCAAATGCATTCACTGGGGTATATCCCCAGACACCTCATGCTTGTGTGTGAATCCACAATTAGTTTCTCACAAAAGCAGTTTATAATTTTTCAGCCTTCATAAATATTCCGCTCTTAAATCCGGAGAGAAAGTGTGAATCCAAGATTTAAGCCAAGAGCTGGTTTTACTGTCACAACTTACTTGGAGGATGGTGAGAGACCTGCTCTGCCACAAAGGTGACGTTGCTTTTACTGACCCAGGGGACTGGTCCTTCTGACACTGGCTCCTGTGGGACAGGGGAGAGGATTCCATCACTCACAGCGCCTGCAACACTGGGAGCTTCCCACAGGAGCTGCCTCCATCTCTAAAGGCTTCTAAAAACGTATTGCAAGTCCTGGAGCTAGGATCCCTTTTAAAGGATAGAGTTTCTGCCCTCTTATTTTAAAGTATAAATGTCTTTGTTTCAATTGCCCTCAGAAAAAGCAGTTAAACTGAAAGACTCATGTATAAAACCAATTACAAAATAATACTTAAGTAGCAGAAACGGTTTTCGGTTTTGCCTCTGAAAAAGTCTGATCTGCATATTAATAATGATCAGATTTCATGTACCACAAAACCATAAACTAATATTCATTTCCTGTGGCAAAGAATGCGAAGTATAATTAATTCATGGTTAGAAGCAATGGAAGCCCAAATACAACACTGCCTTTATGCCAGCAAATTGGAGTGCAAATATTCACCTCAGAAACAAGATGTGAGCAAACAAATTGGTGGGAAGCAAAGGAAATGAGAAAAATACATGGCTTATACCCAAATAATTACATTGATTTACATGTATTACACCGAGGCTACATGAAACACCTCACAGCAGCACTTCCCACACCATCCCTGGCAGCTTCCTAAGGCAAGAAGCATAAATGAGATGCCAAAAAAGAAAAACAACAAAAAAACCCACTGGGCTGCATTGGTTTAAAAAAATAAAAACAAAATCTGAACTTTGGGAATAAAGAAATTCATAACCAGTGCTATGAAACAATTCAGGGGAAAAGAACATTTTCAACATGTCAAGTAGTTCTTTAAAAACCAATAAATTTTGTTATGCAAGATAGTTTATACTTCTGTCCAAAGAAAACAAGGCAGGATGGGGGAGAATTGGTCAAGAAATTGCTAGAGTTTGTTGATTTGCTACTTAAGCACTGCATAATCCATTTGAGTCAGTGACTTAACAAAGCTTTGGGCTGCATCTCTGCGTTCTGGGCTCCAAAAAACCACCACGAGGAACTCACCACGTCATCTTCAGTGCCAGGCAACACCCAGTGGCATCGGAAGATCTCCCCCAGGATGGGATTGTAAGGCTTCTTAGCAACTGACCCTTTCCTTCCTGCATGGAAAGCTGAGAGGTACCATTTGACCACCTGAACCATCCTCTCCTTGGGATCCTTCTGGTCACTAATGCTACAGAGAGGGAGAAAAAAAGAACAGGCCGAGTGAAATATGAGCAGAGACCTTGGATACAGGGAAGTTTTATGGGTGCTTGGTTGGTTTACCACTAGAAGTTTGACTGATTTGACCGTTCTTGAAGTTTAAACCAAAATCCAAGCAACATTCTTAAAAACTACCAACTTCTGGCAGCCCACAGGGACCATAAAGCAGTTTGAGAATCAGTGAGTGCTCCCGTTCCCAAGTCAAATACCTGACAAACAAGTCGGGATGTGCAAAAAAGTCAGCATACATTTCCAGCAGCGACCTTCTTTCCAGGATAAACGTTGGAAGAACAACCTGAGTGAAGAAAAACAACGCATTTAGCTGAAGGTACCTGAATATCCTGTACAAAAGCCAACTGCAAATAGCAAACAGTGCACCCACAGCATCATGTGCTCTAAGCTGATCGTGAGCTCGAGCTCACCAATGAGTTCTGACATATGCAGGTCAGTCGGCATCTTCTGCAAACCCCAAGGTTCAGCAGGAACAGCCTCATCCCACAGGGATTCTAGGCCCACTCAGAGCCCGTCAAAAGCTGTTCTGAATTACAGTAGCACTGCTGATTGGATTTCATCTCTGTGAACACTCAGTTTTCAGGTACAGGAAAGCCCTCACTGGCAGCCCCATCCTGCTGCATGTCTCTTTCAAGATGAAGGTTAAGCTTCTGGTGGATCTGCTCAGTGTGATCCACTGTCAGTTACTGCTGCTGACGAGGTACGTGCTCATGAAGATTCCAGGCAGCCTAATTTGAGATCAGTAATTCTCAGCTATCCCAGGAATTCCCAGAAGAGGCACAGTTTGGATCAATTCCTATTTAGAACTGCCAGAAACCTTAAGCAGTTTGCTCATGAGATGCTGGTTGTTTTCCCAGAAAAGTGTTCTCTTCTTATTTTCTGCTGTTCATTCCAGGCTGGACAGCTCAATTCATCCACTTAAGGATTGATTTCTCCTGCCCTTTCTCACTCTGGAATGACTTGTTTAAATTTATCCAAGCTCCCTGGAAAGACCAATACCTTCAGAATGCTGCTCATTCTGCCTTCAGACAGACACCAACATGAATCTCATTCATGAAGAGGCCAACCCTTTCCTTGCCAGACTTACATGAAGCATTCCAAAATACACAGGCGACTTATTTGCTCATTAAGATCCCAACTAAGCAAAGCTTTTCACTTTATGGTTGCTTCTCCCTTTTACTTTATGTTTTATTGAATGCCACCATACCTTGGGATCTTGTAGCTCCTTGCTCTAGGAAGCTCAAGACAGGAGTAACATTTCAATGTTCCCCTTATGCCAGCTTCACAAGCACTCCAAGAATTAAGTTCAAAGAGAACAAACAGCTACTTTCCACAGCAAACTGTTGTCCCAAACAGATTTTAGCATCTGGGTGTACTTATTCTGCAGCTGTTTTCCCCCTTCCACTAAGAGCTCCAGTTCAAAAATACCACGCTAAAGAGATTTCAGCTTTATTAGCTCTAGGAACAAATATGTAGTTAAATTATGGAACCTTTTTCTAAGCAGAACTCTGGGTTTACTGCCCCTCCCATCCCCACGAGCACCATCAAGTTTACCTTGGTTAGGTCCATGCCTAATCTCACTTGTGACAAGAGATGCATGATAACACTTTTGTGCTCCTCCACCGACTCTCCTTCCCCATCATCTTCTCGATCGTCGGGAGGATCGAAGAGATCTGAAAGACCAAATGGCTTCTGTTTTCCTCTAAACTTTCAAAATCAGACTGTATTTAATTAGCCTATATATAACTGTCAAAAAAAATCAAAGTTCTGAATCCTACAATTCAGCAATTTTCCATTAGTAAAGTAGATAAACCACTTCCTATAAGTCTATAAGTACTTCCCCATACATACATACATATATATATATACATATATATATATACACATATATATAAATCCCACATATTTTGACCCAGTTTACACACGGATTAGCAATCAATAACCAGTAAGTCCTCACTGGAAGCTCACACAGGCCACTTACCAGCATCATTTGTGCCATTAGACATGGAAGAGTTGAGGGACTCCGTGGTGTCCGGACGTTTCAGGCTGCTCCCTGTGCTGCTCCGAGTCAGGACTGCAGCAGACCCTGAAGAACTAAAGAAGAGTAATAAACTCTCACAGTTCAAGTTGAAGTAATTCAGACCAAATTATTGTCATTTGGTATTCACAGACAAGGAATTTAGTGATAGACATCGATGTATGTGCAGTGGCAGACATTAATATACATGGTGCATGCTAATTCACAGAAAGCTCAGAATAGATGGGATGGGACAGCCTGCAGCCTCTGATAACGCATGAAAGCAGAAAACAGCTGGCCAACCCTTCTTTGGAATGTGAAGCTCTCTTTAAAATTTATTTTCCAATTAATAAAAAATGAAGGGTAAATAAGAGATTTTGGGGAAAGCGTGCCAACTTCAAAGAATGTCTTTCAGCAATTGTGTGAGGGAATTGGCCATTTACCAAAGGCTGCAGCAAATGCACGTGAAATGCACCATGATTACAGCTCTGAGCTGGGGGCTTCCAGAGTTTGGTTTGTTAAGAGTTTCTCAACATATATCTGACGGAATGGGTAGGAGCAGAAGAAGAAACTGCCACCCCCACAGACAACTGTCTGTGGCTGAGAGCAGGAGTAATCTCACTGTTACTCAAAGTGGCTTTTTTACCTCCCCCACCTTTCTTAACCAATTTCTGCAAGGAGACAAGCCTTGCCCTTGTAGATACAAGCTGCATTCAAGCACACACACACTGCACACTGTCAGCTACTTACTCCATGCATCGCTTTGGGGAAGAACTGCTCTGGTAGAATTCATCGGCATCATAGAACTCATCCTCACTGCTTGAGTAAGAAAAGTCTGGGACTGTATTTGGAGACAGGTTGACATGGCTTGGAGAGGTGAGACTGCTGCTAGGTGCTGACTGCCCACTCCCTGTGGAGTATTAAAAAATTACAGACTCAATAAAAACAAATCCTTTCAAAATCTACTTAAACAAGAATAGTTCGAATCAATACAGACTGATGTGAGCTCAGAAGAAGAATGTACAAAATTAGAAGTAATAATAAGGCAGGTTCATAGGGAGTTTAACAGATGACAAAAGGAAAATCACAAGGAAAATGAAGAGCACAGAACACCAGTAATGTTTAAGGGATATGTTTTCTCCAATTACTGCAAGATTGCAATGCTGGGGGGACAAAGGGAAGCTGGTAAAACTCGCCCGTACTGCGTATATGTGGTGGGGAGAAAGAGCAGCATTACTGGTTTTCACAAAACATTGAAATTGGTGTTGACTAAAAGCAAGATATAGGCCAATGTATTGTTTTCTTAATGACTAATTACAGGGTTTCTTGTATTTCAATAAAAGTTATCCAGAACTGTACCTGTACTATTTGGTGTTGGAGTCTGATTTCCAAGTGATGCTACTACAGGTCCCACTGGCAAAGAGGAGGGTCGCTGCTCTGACTTGCACAGCTGAGCAGGTTCTAGGGGATATTTTGAGATGTTAAACCCAAATCTGAGAAGCAGATTCCACATGATTTCACCTCACCACCAAAAATTAAATAATTTTCTCTAAAAACCATTCGGACAGAAAAATGTCCACTTTTACCTAGGTCTTTTATCAAGCAAAGTTGGCATTAAAAAAAAAAAACCCAAAAACAACAAACCAAGAAAACCAGTTGTTTAGCTGAGAAGCACTTGCCTTTTCTGAAAATTATAGTTCATGATTTAGAAGAGTTTTAAAAATACAAGCCAGTAACGGAGAGCAAGTGCAACACCTCAGCTCATCCCCAGGAGCGGGGCAGGTGAGGAGGTTCTGTGCCTCCCGCTCCTGCCTTGCTCAGCCCCTCCGAGCTGAGCGTGCAGGGGGTCCTGTCCTGGCTGACAGAGCTGTCCCCTCTGCCCCCAGCCCACCTGGAAGGGTGACAGCTTGGGAAGGCATGGCGCTGATCCCCGACGGCTCCAAGGGGCTGGGCTGGTACACGGCGTCCACGGGGTTGATGGTGCTCTAGGCAACAGAAGGAAAAGCACATTATTTTTTTTAACTCAGTTGAAACAAAGCAAAGCATAGATAGCAAGAACATTGTGAGCATGAGAAATGCCCAAATGCAAGAGAGTGAATCCCTGAGAGAGGAAGTAAAACACAAATTGACAGTTGAGGACATGAGAAATACTTTTTTCCAAGAGGTAATATTTTGATTCTTTACACGGACTGCACACTAAATTGAATTTGATGCAGATTTGAAGCGTCCCATAAAGAATTCTTATTTCAGGTTCTTGCTTCTGGTGTGCCACCCAATGTTCATTAATAATGCATGCAAAGAGTGGAAAGTTAGATGCAAATTATCTGGCCAAAATTAGGATAGGTAATCTTTATTTTCTAATTTTGTTTTTTTTTTTTTTTTCAAACAATCATTTGTCTAGACCACAGCAGATTAACCCTTAAATCAAAACAGGAATCACCAGCATGCTTAGAGTCATGAAGCAGCTTTGTTGCCAAAATTCCTCCCAGAGCAAGCTGACAGTGTTCAGTGCAGCTCAGTAGAGGACATCTCAACCTACTTCTGAATGTGGGCACTTGGAAAATGAAGCACCAGGTCAAGCCAATGCTCACAAAAGTCACTGACTGTATGTCCTTGGTTTTTATGCATCAAGACCCCTGCAAATCTAAACTGCCTTGTAATCCAAAATACCATCTAAGCACTGTTTGGTAGTTATGTTTACACACAAGCACCAGAACTTCTTGGTTGTTAGTTGAGTAAGAGGCACATAAAACCCTTTTCCAAACACCTTGCAATTTAAACGCCTGATCTATCAGAACTGTGAAAATTTTTGCTCAGTTTGCTCAGAAATTCAGTATGTTCGTCCCTATCCTCTTTTTTACACCAGGATTTAAAAGAAGGGTCTACAACTGTCCTCTCCCTTTAGTCCAATAATTTCTGTTTGCATTCAGGTGGAGGGAAACGGGCTCATTTTAACCTTCCTCCCATTATCCTATTAAAGGCAGATTTCTTTTTTGCTTCCTTTCCTGGTTACCTGAACTTTATTCTGCATTTGGATGTTTGGACAATGCTCTCAGACACATGGTGTGATTTCTGGGGTGCCCTGTGCAGAGCCAGGAGTTGGAACACTATGATCCCTGTGGATCCCTTTCAACTCAGAATGCTGTATGACTCTAAAAGTCAGTGAAAAGTTCTATTTTTTTTTTAAAGCACAGAGTTTCTTTAACTGAAAACAGAAGTATTATTCTCCGTTTATCACTTAAAACAATCTCCATTAAAAACAGCTATAAAAGTAGTTTTCTACATTTTCATTGGTGTTACTAACCAATACACAAACAATCCAGGACAGGTACTATTACTCCACTGTACTCCAGTACAAAGGCAGTGTCCCTCACCCAGTGCTTCACCTCCTTGTGGAATTACGTATTCAGCACAGGAAGGTCCCCATCCCACAGAGTTCACAGTTTAAAATTATCATCCCATCTTAAGAGTTAAGATTTAAAACCCAAGATGGTTCTATGATACACAGGATCCTACTGCTATCTATGCCTCCTTTTTTTTAGGGAAACTAATAATCCACATGATACAGAGCACTGGTATGATAAAGAAAGAACAAAGTAACTCTGATTTTGTGTTCAGGATTGCAACCTCATCTTTAAACTTAATTCTCCATACTGCAACATGAACTGGAGTTCCTTGTTGGATATTTTGAGGGATGCCTTCATGGGCTAGAAACAGATGAAGGCAAACCTGAAAGTCTCCTACTCTGACTATAATAACAACTGAATAACAATTACACAGAAACAAGACTCATCCCACCATGGCAGCAAACAATGATTACATTTCTGCCCAAATTTAAAGTGAAATCCTGACCTTTAGTCCAAGGTGATGCTGACCTCCACAGCATCACAATTTTGGCCTTCACAATCACTGATCCATAGTTAATATATTCTTAGGGAAATATTTTTCCTCCCCAGTATGAGCCAGCCCACAGACAATGAGATCAGTGGCTAATCAAATTCAAACTATATCAAGCTGCAATATCTTTTTGAAACTCCTGAGCTGCAGACCAGATGTGCAGGTCACCTTTGCCTGTGGAAGTGCCACCTGCACAGCTTCTCTTTTCCAGGGGACATCACAGAACCTGCTCCCTCACACTAAGACCTGAATTACGTCACATCTGCAGGGCACATAACAATTCACCTCGTTTATGAGAAGCACGAAACCAAAATATGTATGTGCATCTTCAGTCCAAGGTTCACACAGAAAATCCTACTGCTGGAGCTGTTTGTAGTGGAAAAAGGCCTGGGAATTACTGTCAGCTCTAATGAAACACATTAGGACTTTTAGAGTTCTTACTGAAACCAATCTCCTATTAAAAGTATCTGAAATGTACTCAAGTGACAAAAAAAGAACAAAGAAAGAGAAATCACATGTGACCAAACCCAAAAATGACAGCAGTTACATTAAAAATGCAGGAGTTCTATTAAAGAAGAAACATTGCTTAGACAGACATTACACAACTCTGCATCAAAGGAGCAGCACTGCAGAGAAGACAAACTACTTGAAGCACACGGAGAGCAGATCTATTTCCTACACAAAGATACTTCAGATGGAACACAGAACTATTTCTATGCCAGTCATTTCCCTTTCATCTGTTCACATGGCAGATTTTTATCAAAGTGTTCTGTCACAACACTGCTGTTCAAGACACTCCATACAAAACTGACCACTCTATTTTCTAAAGACAAGGGTGTTAGCCAACCTCAGGAGCTAAGGACTCAACAGGAATTTTAACAAGACACTGGAAGCGGTAAATTAGAGAAAGGAAAAGCATGTTGCAAAGTGAATGGAAATTCAGGTCTCTGTTCACATGTTCTGCAGAATTAAAAGGAGATGAAGATTAGATTTAAACTTACTATAAGTCCATCTGCGTGCTTCTCCTCATTATTTTGGTCCTTAAGGAAAAAATGTTAAAAATATCAACATAACAATCGTGCATGAGGTATCAGTTCTGTGCTAAGAACAGCGAGTTTCCCTCAGGAAAGTTTACATTTTCAGTAACTAAACTTGGAACACACAATTCCACACACAGTCACTGCACCTCTGAAGAACAGCATTTTCTGAGGGCCTGTCCACATGAGTGCAGACAATTTCCAAAATATCCTTTCTGTACCGCAGAGCACCATTCTGCTTTATAATACGGGGGCTTCCCACATACCTAGGAGCTCCCCAAAATATGTCCTGCAGCTCCTATAAGTCCCTGAAAAATGAAATTCTCCGTTTCTGTGAGTAATACACAAGAAAGGCAGAAGTTAGAGTAAGTTGAAAGGATTTAACTTTTGCATTTTGGCATCCAGTGGATTTTTAAAATGCTTTTAGATTATTCATTATTTCAAATTTAGGGCTTTTTTGACTAGAACTGTAAGAGAAAGAGCAGGAAATGTATGGAAAACATCTCAGGGGAAATGACATGAGCAGCAGACCAGTTAATGCCAATCTACAGTTTTAGCACTGTACAGCTACAGTATAAATTTTACTGAACACTAAGCCAAGTCTCTTCCCTTCTGCTGCAAAGTTCATATCACACAGTACATCAATCCATAACTTCATCCAGTGTGAACCTCAAGACTTGTCTGCAGAGTATTCCCCTGGATTTCCAGTTACATTTTAAAGGAATAACAAGGAAAAAAAAAGAAAAAAGCTGTAAGAAGTATAAAGAAAGTTGGCACATATTTATGTTTTTATACTTAATACATCCTTCCTTAGCTGTTGGACAGTTGGCTGCCCAAATTCCATGTCTGCTAGCTGACATTTTTGAAGTCTGGCTTTCCATGATTAAAAGAACACCAACAAGTTCCACTGGGTTGCAAATTTACAAAATACTTTTTTTTTTTTCCCTTCCCAACACATAAAATCTCCACGTTGTGTCCATCAACTCTAAGACACAAGAAACAAACCACGAAGGTGATGCATGAGTACTGACACTTGCTATCCCACCTCAGTAATGCACTATCAATAAGGCAAGGAAGGCAGAAATTCCACAAAACTGCACAGGCAAGACTGCCAGAAACGGAGCAAAAAAGAGAAGGGAAGGATGCAAAACTAAATATCTAAATTCTAAATGGTACTTCATGACACATACAGTTCTAAGATTGAGGTTTATCGCATCACTGGCAGAACATTTCATGTATTTACATCACACACACTAGCAAAGCTGGACATCCTCAACTGCCACACTCAGAGGGGACAACACAGTCCAAATGCTCCACCTGCCCATCCCACTTTGTTTATTTAAACTGGTTTTTGATAAGCAATGAATGTATTATGGCATGTTCCTGTTTAGCTGGTATTTACTTCGTTATTTTGAAAATGTCATGAGTCACCTCAGTACGAGTGGCATAATTACACACTCGATTTAGCAGCAAGTTTAATGAAAATTTAACTGTCCAAACACTAAGACAGGTGAAAATCCATGAAACAGAACAAATGAACACACACAAAAAAAACCCCCCAAATGAAACTCCAACAACCAAAAAACTAGCTTTTGCTTCAATGTTCCAAAATAATCCACATAATAAACAGCTGTGTGTTGGAAACAGAGAGTTCTAAGTATATAGAGAAGTGGCAACACTATGAAGGTACAGGGATTGGCAAGCCTGTCTCCTAATGAGAAAGGCACTGTAAGAAGTAAAAATGGGGTGCAGAATGGTGTTAAGACGATTTATTTTCAGCAGTGTCAGTCAGCAGTCACATTTACCCTACAGATCTGGGAAAAAAGACCTGCAGGATGATCTTAAAATATCTCTGATGGAGAGCACAAAGCTACAGTCAGGCACAACACATTTTACACAGCGATTGCATCATATACAAGCTACTTGCAGAACTGTGGAAAAATAACCCCAAACCCCTCTGTATCATAAATTTTCTACAGCAGTAGGAAATCAATTAATGGAAAAAGTGTGGGGAGGAAGGAAGACAGAATTCCTGGTAGTCAACAAGTACAGTTGCCTGGGAGAGAAAGAAGGTGAAGAAAAGAAGCAGAAAAAAAGGTTATTAAAGTACTGGGAATTTTTTTTGTCACTATATGTGGCTCAGCCTTTTGCAATTAGCTGTGCATAAGGCACCCCTTTGACCCACCTTGTCTTCAACAGCTCCAAAAGAGCTTTAGAGATGGTTTAACAAAAACCCAAACAACAAACCCCCCACTCCTTAGCAGATAAGCTCACTTATTTACACTGGTTAATATTTAGTGGTACTGAAAGGAGGACTGCAAGGTCTGATTCAGTGCAACAAAAAGCAAGTGTTAGCACCTTTGGGGGACTCAAATTCCACCTGCCTTTACACTCACATGGTAGCTGGAGCAGTAAAGTACTGAACCTGATCTAAATGACTGCACCTGGCACTGCCAGTTTTCTCCTTTATCAGCAAACCACCTAAAGAGCTTCAAAATATGCTCAGCACCAGCACAAGTGGTCACATTTGTCTAACTCCCAATAAACTCACACAGAGCAGAAACAGGACTTGACATTCAACAGAAACAAGAAAGAAAACTCAGCCACCAACTGCCAGCTCTGATCAACAGCCTGAAAAGTAAACTGTAACTCTGCAGTTTCACATTTGCTAATTACATGGCAGAGCTTTAAAAAAAAAATAGAATTTTGTAGGAATTCGACTCCTGTGAAAATAAGAACTATTAAATACATTTATACAGTAATTAAGAAAAAATGAGCTAGCAACTCCTTGCAGTTTCTCCAACAGCTTCCTCAATACAGCAGATCACCTGTACATAAAAAAATCAGCATCTACAATTGACTCCATCAAATCCCTAAGAAATGACATATAGTCTACTAGCTTCACTGCACTAAAATACCTCTAAATATAACCAGGACTAAATAACAGCAAATTAAATACTGAAAGGCTTTTCTTGCTGGCACTACAGTGAAGGATTGAAGCAGCATCACTGCATGTTAAATAAAAACTGTACTAGCTCCTAATTCGTGTGGTACCAAACCATTTCAATGTTTCAACCCCAGTGCTTGTAAAAAAGTTTTGGTTTTGTACAAACCTGTTAATCAACAAACATTTTCTTCAGAAATTCTTAAGGAATAGATATGAAAATTGAATTCCACAAAACATATACTGATCCTTTCACTGAATTACTTTTGAGCCTGTAAGATTCTAAATATTTCAAATTTCACTGCACTCAAAATTTTGTACAATGTATCTGACATCTAAAATGAAGACAAACAGCAGTCTTGCATTCCAAAGGCACAAAAAAAAGTTGATCTAGATTACAGAAAAAAAAAACTGAAGCGCGCACGCCTATTTCTGGATAAATCAGAATGTGTTCTGATAGCCTGAAATTCTGAAAATACCTTTATTTCTTCACAAAATATCACCTCTCTCCACTTTGATCACAAGATATAAATCAGCAGTTCATAACTAACATATCCTAATTATAGAATGTTAAACCTGTAAGGGCAGAATTTGACAAAAACTAAATCCAAAACTCCCCAAATTTTAAAGTCTAATTAAACATGTAGGTGAAAAGCATAAGGGCATTACCCACACTGCCTTCTCAAATAATACAATTCTAACTTCAAGAAGTTCCAACATCATCATGAACTTCAGACCCGTGACAGACCTTCCCAAACCAGTTTCATTATTTACATCATTTTCTCCCCTTTCCACTTGTTAGCCACGCTCTTAGATGAAGCAGAAAGAAGAGTTTTCTTAAGTTCCTGTTCCGTCAACCTGACATTTATCTAAGTTCTTCTTTAGTCTAATAGCAAACTCTGCAAAAGGAAGTTTATCTGAAAGAAAACTCAAACCAATGTGGCTGTTAGCATGAGCATCAACAGGAATGTCAGCTACGGAACTCAGTATTTCAAAAACTTCATTAAAATAAAAGCATGAATCAACTTATAACTGTTTTCTTATTCCTGGATCATATAGAAGGCACTTTTAGGTTTACAATTAGATTAATGCTGTATCACTAAAATTCAGAAGAGTTTACAGTGTACTTACTTTAGCAATCTGTAGCAACACAATGCAGTGTTTTATTGATTCTACCATGCTCTGGGAAAAGAAAAATATCAGAAAAAATTGTGTTACTATACTTTGATATTTTGTATTTATTAGTTATATAGAATATTGGGTGTGAACTAAATGGACACTCACTTCTGTAGAACCCCTACTTTCCCTTCCCCCTTTTTTCTTCCAGAGACAAAAGCACAGCAGCAGAAAACTGAAGTTTCCAAAGCCACACACAAGCCAGGCTGTCAGGGTGAAATGGAGGTCAGCTCCAAACCCCCAGAGTGCTGCAGGCAGGTAAAAATGATCCTGGGAAGAGAGGCTCAGGGAGCTGGGCTTGTTTAATCTGGAGAGGAAAAAGCTCAGGGAGACCTCACCAAGGGGGATCAGTATCTGACAAGGGGAAGACAGAGCAAGACTTCTCAGTGGTACCCCGTGACAGGACAAGCAATACAGAAATACAGGAAAAATCACCTTAAACAGGAGAAAACACCGTCCATTCTTTTATGGATGATAAAACGCTGGAACAGATTGTCCAGAGAAGCTGTAAAGCCTCCAGCCTTGAAGTTACTCAAAATCCAAACTAGATTTAGTCCTGAGCAACCTGTTCCAGCTGAGGGTGCTCTGAGCAGAGGGGTTGGACTACAGACCCCATCCAACCGCAACTATTCCATAATTCCAAGGTGCTGGACAGAAACCTGAACACAGCACCAGAACCAGACTGCCTCTACCATCACAGTGTTGGACCTAACATGGATTCCCATTTTTCTGTAAAAAGGCTTTTAAAACTTTCGGAGGAAAATAAGGTGAACTTCAGAATCAATATATAATAGTTACAAAAATTAAAGAAACTTACACTAGTTGTTTCTTTGAGACCTTCAATTTTCTGTAAAGGAAACATCAAAATAGTGTGATTAAGTCAGAAATTCCAGCATTTGGTTTGACCTAAATACTGTATAAACACAATCTTTTAATTTTAAATTGGGGGAGGGAAAGAAGCCCTTAATCAACATGCTAAAGACTATTTCCAAATATAGACACAATTTTCAAGACAAGATGGAAGTAAAAGTCATAATTAAAGCTTAAAGATGACAAGGTTAAGAATTTCTTAACATCAACATCATACATGTTTACCCATTAAAATCTATCCTTCACTTTCGCATAACATCCACAAAAATGAAATGCAGCACAAAGATTGTAAGTTCATTTTGTGCACTGAACGGTGGCACATTTCAACACCATTACACGAAGTGACCAGCATTCAAGTACAATAAACATCTGCAGATAAGCACGGCTTGAAACAAATCACAGAAAACAGCAGTGCACGCACGTTCCTGCTCCTTCCATGCCTCCAGTAAGAGTGCATCTGGAAATCTGCCTACTTAATTTTATCTAGAAACGCTGGTTCATAAAGATTTCCTGTGTGGAGCTGCACCTCAGGCATGCAAAAGGCATCTGCATGCCATGCTCCACATCAGCGTGACCTGGTGCAGGAGCAGATGCTTCCTGTTGATGTCCTTGGCTCTGTCTGCAGAAGGCAAAATCACTAAACTGGACTCAGCACTGAACCCCTACTAATACAATTACAGGACCTCTTTGTTTTGATTAATTTGAGTGCCTCATGTGACTTGAGTCACAATCTCCTTGATTCTTGAATAATCAAAGTTTGTAAAGGATCCTTTCCCCGCACCAGGCGCTGCAAGTGAAAGCCTACAGCATAAGAGAGGAACATGCAGCTATAAATCCACAGAAATGAACAGTCCCAATTTGTGGATTAAAAAGAAAACAAATGCAGTGACAGCTTCTCAGGCAATTCCTGGGGGGAAATTTTCAGCTGTGCTCTCTAGATATTACTCAAAGGATGCTGCACATTTTCTTCAGGATTAATTGGCAAGAGGTGGCCAAACAGAACCCAGACTCAGCCCTTCCTACTGGAAAGCCTGGACCATGTTTATCGAGGATATATCATATGAGGCATGTTATATAATGAAATTATGTTCTATTTACTTCTGCTGCTAGCAGAGAAACATGCCAACAGCTAAAAATCACTTGCCTTTGTTTTTGTTTTTCACGTCTCTACGAGACTTCCAGTCTAAACTTCATCAACACATACCAAAAAAAGCATTTAAAATATGACAGCATAGAAGTTTTGAGCCTTTTAGCACCAAAATAGAATAGGCAATGCACCCAAACACACAAATCTTGTTGGATGAAAGATGGTGCAGCTGAAGGAAATCATGCAGCCTCAAGGCTGCACAGCCAAGTGGAGGCAGCCATCAGCAGCTTTGATCATTCTCTACCCATTTTTTCCCCAACTTATTACAGAGTATTTACACACGAAATGAACTGAGATCTCAGTCCCTTCAGTGACATCACCCTTGCTGAAAATAAGAAGGTGACCTCAGGCAATGTGATGCAACACAGCGATGCTGATTTCTCCCCACCCATCTGGAATTTTCCAAACAGTTCACTCAGACATTGTTATTCTTACAAACAGGTACAGACAAAAGGGAAATTTTGTCAAAGATCACATGGAAGAGCAAGAGGGAAAAAACCTCAAGCAGATTTCTAAGGCCTTTCAGCAAATTACAGAGCTGTATGGTTTTTTTTCCTCTATGGAAATGAATCCTTTGTGAGCTGGCCAAATTAAGCAGTGACAGTTTGGATTGATCCAGTATTTTTCACATTTGTGCTCTATGACCACCTTGCAAGAAGATAGGACACAGAACTTTGATAATTTAGACACTACAGAATTCTAAGGAAAAACCATAAGCAAGTATGTTGAAGATAAAACACATTGCCAATAAAAAAAAAACCAAACCAAACCCCCAAACACTTAATGTTAACATTTATCACAGTTTTCTCTTTTCATTATCTGTAGAGAACTGATGAAGATAAAATTATAGTAAGACAGTTGCCCTAGTTTTACGTAATGAATACACACATTTTCACCTGAAACATCAATTTCCTGCAGATCTATGCATTTACAGAATGCAGATTTACAATTGCAGAATGCAATCTGCTGTATTTAATCTAATCAAACTGCAGGCCGCTGCTGAAACCACTCCCTCTATCTCCTTGACATCTGATTTTTTAGGAAATCACTGAGAAAGCTATTTTTTTTCCCTCATCCAACCTGATTTTTGCCTCATGCAACTATCATGTGACTAGAGGGGGATCAGTTCATCCAGCACAGAGAGGCAGCAGAGGCAAGCAGGGGGAGCTGACTCACGGTTGAAATCTGTAAGGGACAACCCAAATCTGTGTGCTCAGCCTTGGATTTACTTCACAAAACGCACTTGTTTTGAACCAAACAGCTTAAGCAGGCTATACTTGCCTCCCAATAATCCTGTTAAGTAATGTCAGCTTTGTTCCAGCCTGCAAACATGCACCTCTTTGCTGTTCGGATGCCTTTGAGCGCTTCAGTTTTCTCTTCCCTGATGTGTGGCCAAGATGACTACACAAAACTGAACAGAAAAGCTGTCTTGGAGCTCCCACCAGTAGTACTGGTACTACTGCAAGAAAGCAAGGTCCTGTCTTGTCTTCACCTTGAAAGGCCAGTACCCTCAGATCAGATCCCACCATTCCCTGCTGGCTGCACTTCTGCCAGAACAACAGTGCAGCACAGGGAATTCATGGAAATCCCTGTATTCCACCTGCATTGCCTTTGTCCAAATTCAAGAGATAACCACATCTCAGAAGGAAGATATCCAGGAGATCTTGAGGTATGTCAGAATACCTATAACCTACATCACCATCTTCAAAAGACCAAATATTCCGTAACTAAAACCAGCTCATCCAATGCTCTGTGAACTTGCAAAAACAACAGCTCAGGTTTGAAATCCCTGTTCTTAAACAGGTACAGACAGCACTCAGCTGGTTGGGAAGCACTTAAACATCCAAAGCTTGTTTCCTTGGAGGAAAGAACTGTGGGCTTGATGGAAGTATCCTGCAGATTACACTCAGATCATAATCTGCTAGCTGAACCATACTTCCATAAACAAATAGGGAAACTGTTAAATACTGTATCAAAAAACCTCTCAATACAGGAAGAGACGTGATCAAAAGAGTGCTTTGTCAAGTGTTTTTCATTTTTAATAGAGAATAAATGGAATCTGTAGTAATAGCAATCCTCATCAAGATTTAAAACCAGAGGATGCCAACCTCCTCTAAACAAGCCTCCTCCTTTCTCTATAAAGTCAACCCATATGTCCCACAGATACCTTGCAGAGATAAATAAACAAGTCAGCACAACACGTGGAAAGTCTCTAGGGATTAGGAGCACTGCCACAGGAAAAAAGAAAATACTGCCTGATCTGCGAAGTAGCATCTGGAGGGAGGTCAAAATTGAAGGACAACTCTTCCCAGTAAGACACACTGAAGGAAAAATACAAAATCCTTAGACCTCACTCTTGTGGTCAGCTGCCTACAGATTAAACTCACTGACAGGGATGCACTTCAAAGCTCTTTTAAAAGCCTGTAGATGAGAACAAACTCCCCAAGACACCGCCTAACACATCAGGCAAGGCAAATAACATTTGAAAGGTCACAGCCATCATAAAGAAGTAAAACTAATCACAGAAAGCATCAAAGAGTTTACAAAAGAGGAACCAAACACCAACTGAACATGGCTCGTTTTCCACAAGAGACATTGAGGGAGGGAACAAGGATGAAATTCACCACTATTTCATGACACTGAAATTACTGCATTTGCTGAAGAGAAGCAACTCCTCTGTAAGAAACCCTTCATAAGGAATTGTTAAATCCCTCCTCCACACACACAAATTAATAAATAAAACCAGCATGACACTTAATGCCAAACCCACACCACCAAAGGTATGTGCCAGCCTCTCTTAAACATTGCTTGAACTCAGACCTGCAGAGCTGACTTTGGGATGGAACAGGAGGGGATGCAAAGAACACAAACCATTTAACTGAATTACACCCTTGCTTAAAGAGCAGTGCTCCCCATTACATTTCCCTACTAAATTTCTGGCACCCTCACTTCAGTGAATGAATTGTGGTATTCTCACACTTCCAATGTGTCACAGACCTACAGAGGATGCAGATTAATTATGTGAAGTATATGATTAGGAGCATTTTTTTTTTGCCTTTGGAATATCTTTGTAATTCCTACCAACATTAAACACTCATCCTTAAAGATTAAAAAACAGAGAATTTAAGTTAAAACGCTTTCAACACTGTTGGAAACATTTCAATATATTGGATAGCAGAAGAGCAATTATTTCTGACAGACTGAAACCTTTTTTAACGTTATGACACCCATTATTACAAAAAATTTTTCGGCAATTTAGTCACAACAGAACTGTTGTAAGTTATTCAAATTGCTTGAAGTGATTTTGATAACTCAATAAATGTGTACTTAGCATTTTGACTACAGCAAACTGATGCACAATGCCACCTGACAAACAAACAATTTTTAAGACAAAATGTACTTGCTTTTCTCTGCTCATCATCTTTGCAGTTCTGGAGTTTTTCATCAAAGAGCTAAAAGAAAGAGATACTTGTGAAAATACTGGAAGTGTTAATTTTCCATATGAAGTCAGATGGAAACACCAACATTTCAAAAACATTTTATAACTATAAAGTGATACAACCCCGGTATTAGATTCCAAAGCAGTTTTGGCCTAATATTTCTTTATAGCACTTGTGGTATAATTTGTATCTAATTTCTCACATCATCCCATCCTGCAAGAGACCAAATCTCACAGCTAAGCCTGACAATTCTACCAGGATTAGAGCAAAAAGGCTCAAGTAAGGTAACTGAGCTCATCAGAACTCCTCCAGCTGCCTTTCTTCTATTTCAGAAAAAAACCTGTGGGGCAGATGAAGCATTTAACCAAAAAAGCTTTAACTCTCATCAACCCTTCCAGGTACCTTGATCTAGGTACATGATCCAAATCATGTAAGATTTGTAAGCATTTTTTGGGGGAAATACGACTTCCTCGCATTAATTCATGTTTATTTTCTTGAAAGTGGGATATGAGATGCAACAAAACAAAGTGAAACAAACCCTCACTGAAAAGCCTGCATGTGCTGAGCTGAAAGAGTTAACAGAGGCCTCCCAGGGCACTCTGAGGTGCACACACAGCCATGGAATTGTTCAAGGAAGAGAAAAATCTACAGGCAATGTTAAAAGTTCATCACATCCACCCCTGCAGCTTAGAGAAGAGGATGTAATTTTTAGGAAGTGAGCTGCAGCTCTTCACTCAACTGCCTGCCTCAAACCTACTCATGTGTTCCCTTTCCCTTGAGGGCTGATTTCTAGTTCTAAAAATAGACTCTGATCTTGGTCTCTGTCCATCCTCAAACTGACTCATCTTTCATTATTAATTAATGTCTATCCCCCTCCCCCCAGCTGGGCTGAAATCACAATTAGAAGGTGTAGAGATTCAAATACCTTCTGTCAGTGAAGTGATAGCTCCAGAGTGGCAGACAAAGACAGCTCCTGATCAAGTCTTTGCAGAGCAGCTCTGAATTTTGTTTGCATCTCTTCTGCCTATTTTCATTTTTGTTGCTGTGCTCATCCTCCTCTCCACCCTACCCTCCAACTGAATTTTTTGCTGAATATCCCACATGCAATACTTGCACATTATATCAGGGAAAAAAAAAATCCAAGCCAGCAGAACTGAAGCAATTTAACAGCAAATTTAACCTGCTGAGTCATGGGGAAAAGGTGTCCTAAGCAGCAGCAAAAAGTGTTTTTCTCAATAAGGTGAGTACTGAGAGATACGACCTCACTGTTCCTCTACTCTTAAAACACAAACTTTGAGAGAGTTGTATTGTACAAAACTCCTACAGAATGTTTTCACTCAAGGACAAAGCATGGATTATCTACCACCACTGCAACAAAGCCTGTGAAACTATCTGCAACTGTGGCTACCCAGCACTTGACAAAATCTTCTCAACATAGATTCTAAAATGCTACTAGCAACACAATGATTTAATTCAGTTTTAATATGAAACTTAACGTATTTAACCTTGCCATTTCCATAAAGGTTTTATATAAAACAGAATCTTTCAGCCATCCTAAACCATTTTATACAAATCTGCTTGGGATATTCTACTCTTTAACTCCATTTTTAACAATCCTAAGAGAAAGGCATTTTTATCTGGACTGACTCTCTCTGTTGAGTTTCCTTTCAAGCTGGCCTTGAAATCCAGCCTGACAAACAGACCCCCAGCACAGTAAATGCAGCATTCAGTTACCATACCTTCAATTGGTCTATCAAGATCTGTAAGTAAGCATCAGCCTCAGTAAGTTTCTTGTCAAAATCATGGACGCTGGGAACAAATCCTGAATCCACACCCTAGAAATAAATAAACAAATAAAAATAAAATATTTAATTAGTGTTTCAGAGGAGAAAAAAAATACAACAACAATATGGTTTTGCCTGCCATCTGACTGAGAAAATGTGTTTCAGAGGAGCATCCTGCCTTGCCTCTCATCCTGCCACGTGCAAACACAGGCACACAGCTGAGCACATTTGGCTTCTATTTGCAGCTAAATCAGTAGCAGTAAATTGCTCCACATTTTCAGAGGGGGTATAATCATCACACACCAGAGTATTTCATTACTTCTGATTGAACAAATCCTCTTAAATTACACTGATTAAAGTTTCTTTATAAAATATAAAGGAGAATTCACATTTTTCTGAAGACTGCCTTGTGATTCCACATCCTTACATTTCAACAAGGCAAGCCCAAATCATACCCAGTGGGATAACTGCACTTTTCACACTTCAGACAGTATTGCTCAACTCACAGCTCCCCAGCTAAGAACTGCTGAACCTTTTCTTTAAATACCTTTGATCTGAAAAGTTCAAAATTATTAGTCCAGGTTGCCCTAGTTCCTTTAGAGCTATAATGATTTTCATCCTTGTCACTGTATCTGAATTTTGACATTTTGTTGCACACACACCACCACGGACAATGTATCAGTGAGATGAGAATTATTACTTTTTGTATTTCCTTGCTTGGAAACTTGTTTCTCCTAACAGTGTAACACTGAGAGCACACTTATGTATCTAACATAATCCCTATCTCTAAACTGACATGCCATCGATTTAAAGAACCAAACAAATTCCCACTGGGATAGCACATCTTTAATTAGATAAAAAAGAGAGGATTCTTGATTACTTCTGCCTTCGTGCACATATGGTATGTAAACACATTAAAGGTTTATTTATTTATATAATACCTTTAATGGAACTGCAAAACAAATACTGAAGCACACCCAGTTGGAAAAAATTGTAGGCTGCAAGATAAACATATAGAGGAGAAAAGCCCCACGAAGGATAAAGAAGCCAGTATCAGTTACAGCAGAACACAACCCTGAGAACATCACAGCAGTGACAACTTTGCTACCAGCCTCAGCATCTCCACCTGTATTCACACTGATCGAAAACAGGACAACTGCAAACTCTTATGAAACCATCAACTGCTGTTTGAGCTGCTGAGGATCCCAGGAGCCTGAGCACGCACAGACCAACCCGTGGGGAAAAACACTGCCCACGGAGGAAGATGGGCGAGCTGTATCTGTCCAATTCCACACGAGTGTAACGTTTTCTTTGGCGTTGTTTGCTCTGCCAGGACACACCGTTTCTCTTGTTTTTGGATGATGATGTTGGGCCATCGTATTTAAGAGTTTTATTGATGGCTCTTTAGAGGTGTGAGCATTTTGGTGCCATGGTGGAATGACTTGCACAGCATCACACACAGCCTGAAGCATAAACCCATCTACTGGCTATAGAAAATATTATCCCTTACTCATTTACTACAGATGGGCATGCAGACCTGGACAACAACTCTGCTGGAATAAATCCATCCATACACATGGGTTTGTAATCAGAAAAGATACTTTGCCTGTGCTAGACAGTCAATACCAGTCAAATTTAGAAATACTGTTGTTAAACAAGAAGGACGGAGAAAAAGATGAGGAAAAAAGAAACCATTTTGAAAATGACAAAAAATAAATGCAAAAAGCAGTGAGTGTAAAAGTTATCAGAAAAGCTAAGAGGCAAAAGGGAGAGCACTTTCGACCGAGCAGTTTTTGATACCACCTCAAACTAGTTTAAATTACACTGAAACCACATCTGAAATCATGTGAAATTAGTATTCAACTTCCTTGTTGAAAATGGAATTGTCAGTTCAGCTACCACCCAACCTCATCTGTTTAGCAAACGGTCCTGCAAGCTCACTTAAAAATTCTGGAGGTCAGGTTTCATATAACAAACCATGTGAAGTATACAGAAAAATTCTGCTGAAGATACTGTACAGAGAAATATAGTTTACAGTGGATATTATCTGTATGCTGCATCAAAATGCTGGTTTTTATTTCAGTCCTCACTCTATGACTACTGATAAGTAACTATCTGGTATTCTTAGTGGTGGTTTAAAGATAAAATGCCATTCTTAAATTTCAGGCACTTAGAACTAAGAGAAAAGCTGATCAAAATCTTCAGTGTTACAACTGAGCAGACACCCACACAAAACACACAGCAAAAATTGTAACCTAAGAAATTCTACTAGAAAACTAAAACTTCAAACAATACAAAGAAAAAGCCATAAAACCAGGTAAAGTGTCAAGCTGAACATAACAGAGATGAAATATGAGAATAATTTTGCAAAGCGCAGGTACTTAAAGCTGCAGCACCTCACTAGTTTGCTCTTGGGTGATTAAGACAAAAATTTATAATCTTCTTAGTGAATTTATTAGCCTGTGTTATATGAGATTAGGTTAATAATTTAAGTTCTAACATAGACTTAGAATTGAAAACCAAAAGATATTTGGAAAAAGTGAGAAGTTGAGCAATACCATAGAGAAAATGATCTGCATAAATAGCAAACAAAATCAATCAGTATTTCAAACCAAGCAGTAATTTAAAAAAAGAGACATACCAAGTGCAGATTTGCATAACAAATGCTCATTTCTTGATTTTCTGGTCACTCAAAGCCACAGTAAAGGTAAAATGGGGACCCTTTCTCTCCTTCCCTGCCATGAAGGAAATGAGGCCTCAAAAGAACAGGTGAGCAGTCACTAGAATGGCATCTAGCAGCTTGAAAAATTCGTACGTTAGGAACCTGCACATCTCAACAAGCAATCAAAGTTTTATGAGAACTTGTAAAATATGCTGCTCACCTATTCACAGGCTGACAAAACAGGTTGCCTGCAGATATTGTTGAACCTCCACCCTTGGAGGGCAGAGTTCCAAACTTAGCTGGATTTGACCTTTGACAACCTGATCTAAAATACAAGTTTGCCTTGCAGTGAGAAGGTGCTTGGAACAGCTGATTTCCAGAGGGCTTCTCCAGCTAAAGTCACCCTGGGATTCTAAAATAAGTATCTTCAAACTATGGAAAAGAACAGGAATCCAGACTATTTCTGATCTTCAGAAAGTCATGGACTCTATCTTACTGTCAGTACCTATCTGAAGAAGTATAACTTGTTTTTCCATTGACTAACGACATCTATTTGTAAGTACACTTTATTAACCTCAAATAAAGACTGTGTTCATGCAAGTTTAAAAGAATTAACAGATTAAACAGCTGCAGAAGCAAGTAATTTAAAACATTTTAGTCTGTCTACCACCTCCCAAACCAAGAAGCTTGGTGTCAAAACAAGTTGTTTGATGTCTGACTGCTCCCCACCAAGAAAACCATACTGATAAGAACTCTAGAGAAAAAAGAAAAAGGTACCATAGCATTCCTTCCTTCATCCATCCTCCCTCCCACAGCTTCTGGAATGTCCCTCCCCTTCAGGACACAGCAAAAGCTTAATGCCCAGGGCACATCTCCATGGCAGTGAGGAGGCAGAGCCCAGCTGCACTGACCAGTCTGAGGTGTCCCAGTGGCCTCTCCGTGATCCCCAGGGATGTGCAGTGACCAGACAGGATGGGTTTCCTAGGAAAGGGTTTCCACGCTGCTCTCGAGTTGAGTAAACGATCCACATGCTAACAGCCCTGCAAAACTATTCCCTTCATACATGACCCTTTTTTGTTTTTTTTTTTTTTGGAGGAGGTAAACAGGAGGGCAACAGCAAAACATAACCTAATTAAAAATGTATGTTTTGAGCCTTATTTTCACTACAGAATTGCCAGCACCAAGGGAGTTTCATGTTATTCCCTTGTCCTCCAAATTGGAAGTCACACATATCTCTGATGCATTTATATTCAAAACTTGTCCATGCTGAGAAGTAATTCAGCCTAATTTAAACCAGTTCTTTTAAACTCAGATGGGATGAAAAGATTGCATCATCCTTAGAAGCAGCATACCAGAAAAGTTCAACTATATTTCTCAAATAAAAGCATTACAATAATAGCTGTCCTGGGGGAGGAAGACAGAAAGCTGTACAGAGCGGAATTTCTAATCTTTTTGAGGGCATTTCTTCTAAATTCTTCATAAACTGGGATTTCAAAACTAACAAAAAACTCCTGTGGAAGTTAGTTTGAAGGAGTGAATAAGAATGGTCTCCTTTCATTCACAGTTATCTCATCAGAAACATATCCCCTGCCTACACCATGCTTGATTTTGACGAGCTGGACATTGTCTGTAAGGATCACTGATAAAAAATTGAAGAACAAACAAGAAATCAACTTGTAAGCCACTAAACAAGGGCACTTTTATGACACAAACAACTCTATGTTTTTCCTCTGCTAGATATTTATGCAATATTTAAAGCTCAGAATGTGTTTGAAAACAAATATATAGCTTGTGAAAAGCATATGATCCTTCCAAACAGAATATTGCAATTCTTACAGGAAAAAAAAAAAAAAGTTCTACTTTGCAAAGCACAAAATGCTTTTCAAAGACTGTGTAACTGTAGATACTATCAGATCTTCAAGGAGAATAGAAAGTTCAGAAGACAGAAGCATTTACACACTGATGTAAAATTCTGTCTTTAAAGCACAGGTTACAATTCTGAAACCTCACAATTACTAAGTCTGTCTTAGAGTCCCATTCCTTTACCTTCATAATCTGTAATCAGTGCAGATAATGTACATGTTCTAGGGTACTCAGGAACTACCCCCATTATTTCATTAGCAAAAGCTTAAAAGGGCAGGGTGGCTGCCAACCCTATGCCCTCCCACCACCAGCACTCGAAGAACATCTGCACTGGATATAGTCTTAATCTAAAAGAGCCTGGTTTTAGTTTTGTGCAAGAATTCTCGATTCACAGCAGAAGCAGCACTGAAAAGCCAGTTAAATAACAATACAATATATTTTAGAGTGTAATATACTTAACACACAAGAAAGTTTTACTCTACCTTGTGTTCTTACTCGCAGCTTTAGAAAGGTCAGAAAAAATCCTGGTTAATGTGATACTAAGTGAACTGCTACTATCAACATCTCATAAACACTTTGCACCAGCATAAATGAACGGGAAACAAATCAGTTCCCCTGCTGTTTACTCTAGCCTTTACTCAGCTCTTTCTTTTGAGTCAGCATAAACACTTACCTTGTCACATAAACAACTCAAAGTGGAAACTAACCAGGGTTAAAAATAAACTCAGAAAGAGGGAGCAGAAAAAGCAATTTTAAGTTCCAAATTCTACCCTTCTTGCCATGCTGCCTCTTCTCTTTTGCTCGGAGAAGTGAGACAGGGCTGCTTCCAGCAGAAGCACTGACTCCTCCATTTTCCTGGAGCCATGGTGTAACTCGGTGTGTAAGCTGTTTTATCTACCCTTCACAGCAGCCAGCACAGACCCTCTTACTGGAATCCAGTTCTCTTATCATTTGCTACTTAGGAAGTAAACATCTTGTTTAAATTATGAATTGTCAACCTACAAAGCAATTAACTTTTACTTAATTCCTTTCACTTCTATGGTGGTTAGAAATGGGCACCTTTGTTACTTCAGTTCCTTTGTCGCTACAGAGTCCACTTAAGAGGCTGAAGAATTTTAGTGCAGATCAAATAAGGAAGTTACTGTGGTGCTAAAAGACGTGAGCTATCCATTATAACTCACGAGACAATCCAGAGGCAAATTCCACTGCCCAAAAGTGGGCACTAGGCTGCTGCCAGGGTGTGCTTGACAGCCAGCAAGGAAAGCAGGACAATTAGAAGCATTGGCCTGTCTGCACGGGACTGCTGGTTGACATAAGATGCTGCTGAGGAACTGAAGAAAATGTCAGATAACTTATCTCCTCACACAAACATGAAACTTTAGCCAGAATAGGGGTCCACCCCACGCACTTTCCCCCTGATGGGTATGAGGCAACTGCTGTGCTGCCACTGCAAAGCCACAGGCCTGCCAATGCCACAATAGTGACAATTTGGGGGGATAAGGGGAAAGCATTGGGGGGGTTCAGAATTTGCAGTAGTATCACACCATCTGTTCAATGACTTTTCCACAGACAAAGCTAATACTAGGACTACTATGTGTATTTTTAGCAATAGCTTTAAAACAAGTTCATACAAAAACACAGCACACTTCAGTTTCAAAATCCAAATAAATCAGGCTTCAAGTGTATCTGAAACATTTCCTCCCTATTGTTGTTCCCTTTGGATACAACATTACTAATTGTCAGCCCTCTAGACAGTTTGGTTCCCTTTACCCAAGGATAAATTATATTTATTCTGTGTTTATGACTCAGTTCCTTGACTGTAGCTCATTTTAGGCTTGGGGGGAGGGTGGCAGAAGAAGTGTGTTTTATTCTGTGTTTCAAAAACACTTCCATTATAAATAGTGAAGGACAACACAGAAGAACGTTTAGGCAAAAATAAAACCAGCAAGATTAATCAGACTAGAGAACACAAAGACACGACTTCACCTCTCCGCCTCGCATTAACTCGTAATCCTTCCTGATTTGGTTCACACAACACACGAATCACCTGGGGTTTGGTACAGTTTCTCACAGCTCAGATGAGTTTTTGGTACAGTGAAGTCAACTTTAAGTCTGACTTTCAACACTCCTGCAACCAGCACAAGCAGACAAAAAGCAGCATGGAAATACGAAAATAAAACCAAGGACTCTGAAAAGATACAACATTTTGGGCAAAAACCAGATGCCTGAAGGTTTTAAGTGACGTGCAACCACACGTTCAGTTGGCGACAGAAACTAAGAACCTAAGAAAACGCCTTTACAGAAAATAATCTCTGCCGCGGCACTCGGACCCCGCCACCGCGCTGAGCCAATAATCCCCTCAGAGCACCCGTCTGTGCTCCGAGCGAGGGAAAAGGAAAGCGAAAGGCCATCAGGAGCGCCCGTTCTGCCCACACAGGCCACGCAGTGTCAGCGTACCCGGAGAGCATCATCCCTGCGGGCACACGGCACCGCCCGGAGCCAGCCGGNAGCGCGTCACGAAGGAGCGGAACGGAGATTGGAGCGGGGCCGGGCCCGAGAGCGGCCGAGGGAGGGGGCAAGGCCGGCGGGATCGAGCATCCCACCGAACCGCGGCCCCCGAGCGGGAACGCCACGAACACCGCGAGTTCCTAAGCCGTGAAAGAAAGAGCTTTTGGCAAGGAGGTGCTAGTCGCGTTTTCATTCTTAAATCAGTGCCTGCTCAGCAGCTCCTGAATGGGGGTGTCAGTGAGCATCACCGACTCCGCAAACAGGGGCCTGAGGCCAAAAGGTTACGTGACCCATACGCTGAAGAAGGTTCTTGAAAATGAGAGCTGAGCACTCCGCTGTGGCCCAAAATGTATTGCATTCAATGGTGAACGTATTTACAAGGATGGAGGATATGTTTCTCTCAATTCTGGTTTTTCAATTATTCCCTCAAACATTACTAAATAAATTACTAACTTGGTCTTTTAAAAAAATTATTATTTTATTTTTCCTAAATATGCCTTATTCGTTTGAAAAACTCCAGGAACATGAAAAATTATGTAACGGGAAACAGTTCCATTATTAACTGCTATCATTAAATCTATTTCTGCCAATACAACTAAACTCACAATTTCCAGAGAGCATGGGAAAATCAACGTATATTCTGGTATATTTGTAAATCTTCATGTCATAAAAAGTCTTCCAGGTGGAAAAAATAGCATAGATTTCTTTTACTTCATTTCAGACCCTAAGCAGGACCACTCACATTAAACTATTCATTTTCTAAGCTGAGGATGGGGAAAGAGGCATCCCTTGGGAGGGAGCTCAGCCCTTCTGCATCCACATACTGCTCCCTAGGTAATCCCTGGCTCCTCACATCCACTGCAGAGTGGGATTCTTCAGCCCTTCAGCTACTGTGTCCAGATGGAGAGATTATTTCTGACACAGACACGGCACAGTAGGAGGAGTAAAAAGCCGAATGTCAAGTGGGAATTTTTATCCAGGGATTTGCTATTCTCTAGAAAATTTGTAGTGGTCTTTAAAGAAGGTTGAAACCCACTGTCTAACAGGTAATTGACTGAGATAGTACAAGTATCTAGAGCTGGATGGGTCAAATTCAGGCTTGTTCTAACTCTTTAGATGGGGCAAATGTCATCTAAATCAGTCTCAATAAACTTCTCTTTATGTGATATTAGAGATTTTACTGTCTCTTCACACTGAATCAAATGTTAAGAGACCTAATTGTCTGCCAAACTACAAAAACACAACCAAAGCTTTATTCAACACAAATAATGAACAACTGCTTTAAGATGTCTACACTGGCACCAGACACCTATATGGTACAAACCAAATCCCTTTCATGAGATTTTGGGTTTCTCTTCAGGGCAAAAATAAATGTTCAGCAAATCTTATAAGACATGTCCAGCTCTAGAGTATCACCAGAAATTGATCTTAGATTGTAGAACCACAGAGTGTCCAGAGCTGGAAATGGCTCACAAGGATGACAGAGTCCAGCTTCTGAACAAGGTAACTAAAGCTAAGAACCATCCTCAGTCCAACCATCTGTCCTTAGAACCAGACAACCACTGATACCCAGTTTACACAGTGATATCCAGCTTCAAACAAGATATTTACCCTTTTTGTCACCCAGAAAGAGGTTCAATGCTGATGTCTCATTTAATTTTCAAGTTAGGTGGCATGCAAGCACATAAGAGGCTTGACCCAAAAAGGACTAACTCCTACTTTTAAACAAAAAACCCCAACCAAAACCCAAATTACATGTACAACAATAAATCCAGAACCTTATCATAAGTACACATTATAAATAAATATGAGTTGNAAACCCCAACCAAAACCCAAATTATATCTACAACAATAAATCCAGAACACATTATAAATCAATATGAGTTAAGGATAACTATTTATATTATAAATATGAGTTAATAAAGGAAAGTCTCATTCTGACTTTTCATTATGGTAGGACAAGAAAAATGTGACAGACTCAAACCTAAACAGATGTTTTACTTATAGCCAATTGTATAGGCTATAGAACAGCCAGACATTATATAGAATTATTATACAGGATGAGTTGGATATTAGCACTCATGCCACTGTGTTTCGTTGCTTTGAAAAAAAAAGTAAAACAGGTGAAAATTGAAAGTGAAACTTGCCTGAAGTTGGAGGGTATGGCGGAGGATGGTGTCCTCTAAAGCGTGGATCCACTTCTCCCTCTCATCTGCATCTCGAGCTGAAAAAGTATTCAAAAGATATTGTTAAATCACATGCAGTCTTATACACTAAAAGGCACAGGCAAACAGATCTGATGTCCACACTACATATGGAATTAACCGTGCTGTCTTTGTTAATCACCAAGCACATAATTCCACAGTTGTCTAATATCCTGTTTCTTCTTCTGTGGTTACAGCTCTGTCCCTTGTCCAGCCTTAGGGGAACATGTGCAAAGAGAGTTTGCACACACATTCCTCACTTGGTTCATTAAGTAATTTTAAAATTTTCTTATTTACAAGAAAACAACCTGTAATAAATTATCCAGTAATTCTAATTCAGTGTGGACATAGTAATTTCAGGTATGGATTCATAATACAGGACAAACACCCTTAACATGGTGTGAATAATGAAGCACAAAGAATAATCGTAAATATACAAGAAACATTAAATCGAAGAAAATCCTACTCTACACCTGCTTTCTTTCCCCCTTACCCCCAGTATAGACATGCCACTTTCACTAGTCTGAAAGAGTTCCCTGCTGTGCTCTAGGAGTGCTTAAAAAACCAAGGAGCAGACTCAGTGGACTCCAGGTAAAGAAAAAAGGGAAAATTCCAGAGGTATTAAATAGACTGTAAACAAACTGGCCTGTAAACAAGTTGAGAACACTTATTAACAATTGTTTCTAGTTCCTCATTCAAATGGAAGATATTAAAAGAAACAGGAAGCCTGCTAAAAGCAAGGAAAGCTTAAGTGAGCTAGCACCTATTATGAATCAGCAAACTGAGATTTCTATCTCACTTATTTTCAAGTTCAGAGGAAATATCCTTAGGTTATACTGAAATGTACTCTCCAGCTCAAAATGCTTTGTTTCAATGTTGCCTTCCTCACCCTTTTGTTTCCATTGCTTTCATTTTTTGTAATTCTGCAGCTTAAACCATCAGTACTTAAAAATGACTGAAGTGTTCTGAATATGTCGATTTTCTAAACACCCCCAAAGATAACCTCACCAATTTAAACATACTGCACTGTTTACTTCAGCATATACACACTAATTATGTCAAGTTAACAAAACCATCAGGAAAGAACTGAAAATCTATGTGTTTGTGAGAAATAATTAAGAATGTCTTTTTAATACATAAACATGCTCAGAACCCAACTGATGAGGTGGCCTCACAAAATAGTGGGGCAAAACTTTCACTACACACAAGGTAAAAGACTGAAATCTACCTTTTTTTTTTTCCCCAAAAAAATACACATTTTTCCAATCTACTACAAGTCAATCCTGACTCACTGTTCTTTTAAAATAGTAGATTATGATAAATTGCCACAGGTATTTTGGCTACAATACCAATAACCTAAACAAATTAAAACTAAACATTGGGGAAAGTGGCTACCAAAGTGCTTTCACATGCACAGAGTAAGAGGAAGAAGTTAAAGTAATTAACTGTTACTCAGAACAGCAGGTGACTTTCCTGCAGGAAACGCAGCAAGTACTAAAACGTTGGATATGCCATCATGATACTCCATAGCTCATTAAAAAGAACTTTTAACATACAGGACTCTTCTTACTGGTGATCCATTATTTCAATTGAGAAGCTGAAGCAGGCACTGAGGACAAGTTTCTAACGCAGTGAAAGCAGGCAGGATGGAAGAACAGAAGCCCTGTGAACTCTGTCCAGTGACTGCCTTACACCAAATACCTTTTGCAACATGCAAATTACAGTTTTTCTTTTCACATTCTGTACACACATGCACACACAAACACTTTTTTCTTCTTTCTGCACAGCATAGCTTCCACCTTAACATTAATTTCAATGACTGAACTAGTCAACAAGAATCAATTTTAATGCTTCTTAGTTTGTTTGGTCCTGCTTACCAAAACCAGGCCCCTTGGCCCAGTCCTGCCAGACATATCAAGTTTATCAAGTCAAGTTTATTCTTCCTATACCAGTCACCACTAAATATATATAGTTACCTGTATCATCTACCAGTATTTTAAATGTATCAGTGCTTTACATTTTCAAAGGTGTGTCCAAGATAGCAGTTAGCATTACTGCAATGGGTGTAAGGCTTTTCGTGTTTTTTTCTGGTTTTCTGTGGTGTTTTTTTAATCACTGTGTCCCAGTCCCAAAAACCATTTTACTGGGGAACTGGGATACAACTCACTGAGGAGCTCTTAAGTAATTCATAGGATACAAATATCCTATGCTGAAGGGTTTTTTTCCCACGATTATTTAACCTAAAAAGGAAACAATTAAGCTGCAGACCAGTGAATTAATCCTTGTATTGCAGCAGGATTCCTGTGATCTTCCATACTGCCAGCAAAAAGAGGTCACAGTATTAGTTAAACACTAATCTCAATATACAGTAGCCCATTAATAAAGGTTATCACATTCTGACTTGTATCTGAACCCCCACCAGAACAGAGAGGCCTTACAGCAGTGGGGAAGACCTAGAAACCAACCAATCCATACAGTTCCAAAACGAAACTGACCTTCCCATGCTCATTAGTAAAACAAATTTTTGAAACTTCTGCTTCTCCAACGGTCCCTTTATAGGTCTCTCTCAGGGCTCAGCAGAGAGGGAAAAAAGCTGTATTTTTTCCTCGTTTATTAGACATTGCAATCTTCTGGCACAGCATGATCAATCCTAAGGGAGCACACATGAATCTCATCAATCCTGCTACTTACAGAAAGGCTCGGGCACGATAAATCCAGGAATACTGCCATGAGAAGACTGCTTACTGCATGGAAACACAGCATCAAAACCTTTTAAGCACTCCCTGTTCGGGACACTGGTTTAATTTCAGACCATCTATCATCAACAGCAGATCCTCCTGGCTCTCCTCCACAGACTCTTAAGAAAACCATGGAGAAAACCAGCAGGATGCAGTTTTTAGTAAAGCAAGACGCAAGAAAAGTTATATTAAATCTAATCAAAATGGCTGCTGTGAGATTAGGTGCAAGTAAAAGCTCCCTAATGGTAAAAGCAATTTAGACCTGAACAGCTGCCAAAAGATCACTGATGAAAAAAAAAAATCAATGGGAACATTCAAAAAAGAGATTAGTCGACACACTCAGAAAGAATTTATGGGAAAAATCTACACACAATGGTCAGAGATCATTATCTACCCATCTGTAGGGAAAGTTAAATATCCAAGTTGTTTTTCATTTAAAGAAGGCAACTTTGGTCAAAGAAAAAGGTCTAATAACTTTGCATCTAAGAAGTTGGTGATGATATCTCTACCTAATATCCACTCTGTATCTGCACATGCTTTCCTCAGCAGGTAGGGACTGCCCTGCTCATTACTTCTGTGCCTCAAGTGCCCTGAAATCACTCCAACTTTCCCATTATTTGATCAGGCTCCATTTTAAAGTTAATCCCCTCTTCAATTCCTATGCGAAAGCTACTCCAGAATTTGTTTCTGGCAAAACATTTGGGATAAGGCAATTCTTATCTAGTCCAAGGAATTACACTGGTGTTGTGCTTATACAGAAATAGAGGAGTTTTATCTGGTCCCTCCTGGCACAAAACTTCTAAAAAGAGAAGAAAGGCAAGAGAGATAAACAAGTTGCTTTTCCCAAGGCTGATTCTAGCATAACAGTATTACATAAAACAAACAGGAAACACTGAAGGACACCTGGACATGAGAAATAGTTGAAAACATAAAGGTGGTTTTTAGTCTGAGGGGTTAATGCAAGAGCTACCTGGTCAGTTGAATATTCTAATTGTGCTAGAGCATTAACTATTCACAAAAATAGCAATGCTATGTCTGCAGCTGAGAGGACTCTAACAGGGTCTGTGGTTTTCTCTTCTTTTAAGTGCTAGAATTCTAATTCAGGTTTTACCGCAATCTAGCAGAGAACATTTGCACGTGAAAGAAGCTAAATCCACACAGAGCTGCATAATCACTGCTGTGTGCAAGAGACTGGAATCATTAATGGCTGAAACATTGCAATTTACTGTGATTATGTCAGTTAAGCTATTTTTACTTTTTTTTTTTTTCCCTAGTAGAATTAGTATTTATCAGCTAGATTACAGTTTGTTCCCATATGCCTAAGCCCTCACTCCTCTGTGTCTATGGTGCAGCCTTTGAAAGACACCTGTATAATTTACTGTGACATCTCAGGCATATCTAAGACAACCACCGGGTACTTAACATGATCACAGTCCTATTTATGACTACTTCAGAGAAACACACTTGGAAAGTATGTCATTCATTACAGAGAGCTTTAATATGATTTTTTAAAATGTGTATTTTTTATGATCTGTCCGCTTGAGCTTATTCCTAAGATATTTTAACATCAATCTTATGCAAAAAAAACCCAAAAAAACAACTGAACTCTTTCCTAGAGAAGGTCCAAAGAAAGAAAAGCAATTCTTTGACCAAAGAGAAAATTCTAGAATGAAAAAAGTACTAAACACAAGAATAACTGCTTCTACTGAAAAATTTCTTTAATTCTGAAAAAATTGTGGTTTAAAACTCCCTTTTGTTATATAAAACAGTCCTTTATCTCTGAACTTCCCAAACTGCTAAAACAGATATGTCAGGGATTTTAAGAAGTTCTGTTCTATGACAATAAGAAGGTAAATGAAATGCAGATACATTAGATGCTTTCAGCCTCTATTAATTTCCCAAATAGAGAATAAATTTTATAATTTAGAGTTCCTATAATATTTACTTTGCTGTGGAGAGATTATATGCGTTTATATAACGTATACCAAATGTTGAAGTACAGCATAAAACAGATTACTTTTTCCAGCCTAAGCTTGATAGCATCTAAAGATTAGATATAAACAAGTTTAACAACTCTGCTCCACGATACAGCATTTGCCACCAGCATTTCTAGGTCATGCACAGCAGTACTTGGAAGACAGAATACACACAAAATATATCACCTCAGAATCTTCATGCTGCTGCTTATTTTGTGTGTGTGTGTGTGTGTGTGAGCATTTACATGGGCATCAGGATGAAAGAAAAACCTGAAGAATTCGTGAAAAAAAAATTACTAGATTACTTGTAAAAACACCATACTGTCACCAAAAGAAATGCATATTTTATTTTCATTCACTGTGACCTACTTACAGGCAGAACTCAGTAAGAAGAGTCTACTACACCCACCGAGTCAATAGAGTCAATTATGCAGCCTTTATTCTGACAGAACTTCCACTGATTTGTATGCAAAATTCCTGTATTTTCTCAGCCAAGTGCAGAACTAATGCAGTATCTCCACACACAAATCACCAGATAATAGAGATGAAATCCTGGCTACACCGAGATCGATAGGATTTCTGCCACCAGTCTCAATGGAGAGAGATTTTATCAGTAGAGTTCAATAAGGTGGAAAAGTCATGCATCACAGGACTGTTCCATGGCTAAATAAATTGCTATTTAAAGTCACTGAAGGCCTTTCAAACCATAGAAAAACATGCAAGATGAAGCAGTTTCACCCAAGCCTAGCAAAACACTGTACTTCCACTGCTTACAAACACCCTTCTAACACATGCAGCTCCCACATCTGGCAGTAGCTGGAACATTATTTCTTCTGTATCATAATTCTGGAGTTGTCACAATCATTATTCTCCCTCCTCCTGATCCTCCCCCGATGCCATTCTCCACCCACACACACAAATCAACCCTCCTTTTGTTCTGCAGGTGTCTGACCAGCCTGAGCTCCCCATCCCTACAGGAAACTCCTGTGCAGTCACAAGACACAAAGTCATGCCCAAACAAAAGGCATCAAAAGGTCTCCAGTGTACAATGTGCTTGAAAGATTAATCTGTGATCCTGAGAAATCAACTAAACTGTTCTTCTATTGTTACCTAAGCTCAAAAGCCTTTTTAACAGGCCTTCTAATCAGCCCAGAAACAGCTTTGAGTTAAACTTGTGTGACAAAGAAAACACCTGATCAAGTTGCTATTAGTTCGCTCTGGAAATCCATATACAATGTGTAATTTAGTAATTAAACATTTCTGATGTGGGACAAATCTGCAAGTATATGTTTTTTCACTAGAGAATAATACTTAAATATAAATAACAGCAACACTAAATAATGCTTCATATGGTATATTCTGTGGAAATGACTTTTAGGGTACATTTGCATTTAAAATTAATCATAGAATCACAGAATGGTTTGGCTTGGAAGAGACTTTAAAGATGATCTCATTGCAAGCCCCTGCCATGGGCAGGGACACCTTCCACTGTCCCAGCTTGCTCAGAGCCCCATCCAGCCTGAGCCATCTCTTGGACGCTTCCAGAGACGGGGCAGCCACAGCTGCTCTGGGCAATCTGTGCCAAGGCCTCCCCACCCTCACAGTAAAGGATTTTTTTCCCTTGCAGATCCCACTGATAAATCTCTGATAAAACTAGTTTAAGGTAGAAACCATGCTTTGGCTTGAATTGAAAAAAAAATCAAAAGAGAAGAACAAAAATATAACCATTTTCTTGGCCAATAAAATTGCTGTCAATTTAACAGGTCATACTCCAGGTTATTGCTATTTGGAATTTCTTGTTAAAACAGAAGAAAAAGAGTGCTGAACTACTCATTATCCCTCTCTGCCTTATAATGAGACCTTTTCTGGCCATTATTCCCCTTCCAAAATACTTGCCATGTATCACATATACATATACAATTGAAATAAGAGATTCATATTGATGCCCAAAGTAACAATTTCTTCCAGAGGAATAAAAAAAGAAAACAAATCAACACATCACACAGATACTGTTTCATGGTATTATTTCTTTGCTGCTCTCAGGTTTAACCATGAGGTCTTTATATATGAACACAACAATTGAGTACAGGAAGTCCAATTAAAAATGGCATAACCACGGGGGGATTGGAAAACAGACAATTGCAACGCAGGATGCTGCTGGTGCTGCATGAAACAGGAAAAGCCCAACCATGCACCATTCCCTGCACTCTGGCCACATGTTCCAACCACTCCAGATGCCAGTGCAAAACATCAATAGCAAAAAGGAGGCAGAGGGAAGAGAAGGGAAGACGGGAAAATCACTGCAAAAGCTGAACCCAGCTCTGGCTCACAGAGGAATTTCTGCAGCTATGCCTATCAGGGGACGATGAGACGCAGCCCAGAACTTTGTGCAGACCTGGTCAGGTGAAGGGAGGATGACAGGAAGCTCAGCTTTACTCTGATCAGAGCTGCTCATCCTCCTCTGCAATATAAAAGCACAGCTGGGCATAGCATAGAGGAATTCACTGTTTGAGCATCACCAGAAGCCAGAAAAATGTTAACTTAGGACAAACAATGTTGTCACAGCAGTTATAGACAACACTGAAGAAAGCAGCACGGACCAAGAATTCTCACCAAAATCTCTCTCCAGGCATTTTCCAATACCAAATTTTAAAAGCTTTAAAACTTTTTTGTTTTTAAAGGCTGCAATTTATGAATCGTTATTTAAATCAGGTAATGTGATAGACTTGAGTGCCTCTTTCTACCACAAGAGCAGTCAGCATCCTGTCATCTATTTGGTGACAATGTCAAAGATCTCTAGAAGACTATAAATATTGACTATTTCTGCAAGTAATGTTGAAACACAGGTATAAAACCAATATAATTAATTTTGATACATAATGCAAATACTTAAAATCTCAAATTCTGATACTGCTCAGCAACCAAGGCCTTTGTGGACCCCAGTATATCCTAAATAATGCCTCCCATATGAACAAAAAAATTCCTACTTTTATAACATTATGGCAGCCTCTTGCTGGGCATGTCTCCCTTTTTCCTCAGCTGGGATGGTGGGCAGACACAAATCAAACTACAAAACTGGGAAAGGATGGGAAAAAAGGAGAAATCTACCTTTACCAGCTGACAGCTTTCATGTAATAGGAGAATAAGTTGCACAGCAACATTCACGCTTCATTTCTCAGATACTTTTGTGGCAGGAATAGGAAAGGAAAGACAAAAGCTAAAGCAAAATCATCTCAGATCAATGCACTGGACTGCTTCCAATTTTTCCATCCTTTATTACATAAAACAGTGGAGACAAAACTGATTTGCCTTCCAAGGAACTGTACTGCAGGCTGTAAGAATAAGAGCTGGATTTTCAGGTAGCAGTTAAAAATCTGATTTTTTTTTTTTAATAAGAATTCTTTTTTCTGCATACAATGTGAGTTTCATGAAGTATTTCAGTGCAGATAGAAGCTATTATTGCTTCAGGTTAGACAGCAAATCAAATATCAAGAAGAAATACAACAATACCCCTCGCCAGAGTCTCTTGAACATCATGTTCCCACTCTTGAATTTAAGTCACAAGCATCCCAGTGAGGAGAAAGAACAGCTAAGTAATATGAAGGATTGAAAAAGCGAATTTCCAAATGGAAAGAGCTTAAAGCTTGGTGATGATATGAAGATGTTAAAAGAAAAACAAACCCAACCCCCACGGTGTTTGAAAGCTATGGAACATTTAGAACAGGGATATGTACTGCAGCAAGGAAGAATATATTACCAAGAAAAAGCTTCCTGACAGGAAGGTAAATTAAACTAAAAGTATTATCCCAAATGTCTTACATCAACTTGAATGGATTTTTGCATCTAATCTGAGAAAACCCATGAGGGAATACTTTAAGATCTACCTAATTCAGAAGCCTTACAAGCAAGTCATGAAACTGGATATTCAGCATGACCAAAGAAGGACCAATCAGGAGATAAAATACATTACTTTTATATCCATTAAAAAATTTCTGAGGTCATTCTATCTCCCTTCCCCCTCCAATATGAACAAGCATCAATATACCTGTACATAACAATAAAATACAGGGAAAAAATCTGCTGGCCACTCTGGCAGAGTTAAAGTCAAGCTGACAGTAAAAACAAACCATGCTGTTTATTTTACTGCCTGTATTTATTCAATTAGCTTCTGTCCTTTATACACAGGTACTAAGGATATGAAACCCATTTGGGATGTACCCTGTGTCTTTCAAAACTTACAGTATCTTTGCAATGAAAACTTTTTAACTTTTACAGATGTTCAAAACAGGGGTAGCCACTAGGAAGCACGGCTGAGGACAGAAAAGAGGGAGATTGTCACAGAGGAAAACAAAATAGGAACTTTTCTTCTGAGAAAGACTCAGAAGTTGCCACAATCCAGTGACAGGAAATCTTAGTGGGAGACCCTGGAGCTTTGTCACTTTGGAAATTCAGCTACGCACATACACAGATATGGAATCAACTTCCATGTGAGTAGCTGGTCAGACAGTTTAAATTACTTACTTGCCTTTGATTTCATTACTTCCTTCTATAGAATGGTAATGTCAGATGTGCAATTTTGAGCAACTGACATTAAGAAATAATTCATTAACCCAGAATGAAATTTTTCTCTTATTTTTCACTAATTCAAATTCTATCAGTGGCTGTCAGCAAAATTCCACTGAGGTACCAGTCAGCGCTTAAAGTCCGAGTAAATGAGTGCCTGAAAGAGAAACTGTTCCACTGCAGATGGGACCCCAGCTTAGGTCAGGAAATCTCTAAAAGCTTGGATTTTTAAAGCTCTGGTTTTTCCCCAGCGGGGCTCCAGCTTGTTTGAATCCTTGTCTGTCCTTGAGAAAAAAAGAAGGCAGCAAGAAGGAAGGGACTCTAAGTTTCCATTCCTGCAGTTTTCTCTTGTCCAGGACTTTTTTAATAAAGGGTGAATTAATTTATAGCTGTGACTATCTTTGCAGAACAAAAGCTCTATCTTAATCAGGTACTAAAAGCTAGGAAGAAATTGTTAGGAATTTTGTATGTTTTCTTGGATTATTCCCAGCTCTACATATCCCATGTAGTCTCAGCATACATTTTGTAATATTTACATTATTAGCCACACATCATTCATGACTGAAAGTGACCTACATTTTGCATAAGTTAAAACCTGTGTAATACTGAATTAATTTAATACAATGTACAAACACTTAACATAAATATGATAAAGGTTGCATGAGGTGAGAATGCATTTACAGTGGCTGTAAGAGCTACACATATAGTGCCACAGAGCTCTTTTTACACTGAAATATCACAGGACTTATATCTTACCTGTCTTTATACATTTTTGCATTAAATCCATGCATATTTATACTGTGCTTGTATCATTATAATTTCCTGGGTATCAGGGACATTATCTTCATAATATGCTAATAGAAAAAGCCTAATACAGAAAATAGTGTACAGTATCTTACTTGTACACTAAAAGAGGATACATAAATCCTAGCCTAATAGGAAATGCAGAGAAAGAGAAATTATAAAGCACAAGATGTGACAACATTGCTGTTCAAAAATTATCAATATTACTTAGAGTAGAACATTACTTAGGTCAAATACTATCAGTTTTCTTAAGACATCTGGCTACTCAAAGGAGAATACAGCTTATAACAATCCACCAAAAATAAGACGTATCAAAAAAGGTTTATCTCAGAAACTAAAGATTAGCGATTTCTAGATTTACCTGCATCAAGGTCTCAAAAATTCAGCAGTATTTAGCTTTGTAGTACTGAAAGACTGCTCTAGTGCAGCATTCCATTACTGCATTAGCAATTATCTTGCATTTTAACAGCTATCCTTGGGAACAGGAGATTTAAGTATTACTGTGAGCTCAGCATTATGAAGGTATATTTATAAGGCTTAATGCAGTGAAAAGTCAGAGAACAGCAGCAGCATTTAGGAAAAACTACAGCACAAGGAATACAGAAGTCAGTGACAATATGGTGTAAAATTAATATTTATCATTAGAAATAGTCTCACAAAAGCAACAGTGTTGATGATAATTCCCATTTGCAAATCACTGATTTAAAAATACAATATAAGTTATAGAATTATTTCAGTTTACATAAATTAAAATTACTGCTTAAATGCAAATGTGCCTCTTAGATACTTACAATTTCTAGCTCTATACAAAGCAATTATTTAGTCTCTACACTTTAGAGGAAAAGCAAAAAGACTAACAAATGTTAGTTGCAAAATATTTTCATCACATTTCCCTAGGATTTTAACATTCAGAGAAAGGAAATTCTCTATTCAATATTAGCAGAGTATTTTGTCCTACTGCTGCAGGCAAAATAATTTTAGCAGTACATAACAATTATATAGAGCCTTACCCTTTCTACCGGTGAGCCATAGCATGCAATGACGAAACATAGCAGTGGCAGATGGCATTGGTGTTAGGAAATGTGAATAAAAGGATAATAGCAGAGAAATGGTGACTGGCAGACAAGACACAGAAATGTAGATGAAATGAATGCAAGCTGGTAAATCTTGAAGCAAAGCTCCACCGTTAAGCCAAACGTTGCCTCTAGTCTCCTCATAACTGAGCATTAAGTTCTATTTGGATACAAATTGCAACCTTCAGACCAGTCTTGATTCTCTTCATAAAGAAATGCATAATTGTATCTTGATAACGAAGATCAGAAACGTTTCGTAAGCGAAACCCATAATCAGAAGCACATTACTTTCTCCCCTTGAGTGATTTATTCTTTACATTATTCATCTCCAAATCCTGCCAGAGCTACAGTCTCTTTCTAGCACACATGTATCCACTGCAGATGTAAATCCCTGCCTAACCTGCAGCACCCCTGGATCCAGAATGTTCTCAGTGTGCTCATTCATGCTGCTCTTTTGCCAAGCATTTAAAATCATCCATCAAATACAGGTGGAATCTATTACAAGAAAAAACAATCTCTTCTTTCAGCTCACCCTGAAAATGGAAGGTTTTCTGATCAACAGTTATTGTGAAGGTGCTGTCGTCCTCATCGTCTATACCAATCACAGCTCCCTGTGAAACAAAGAACAAAATCCTGATAAGGCAAGCAGTGACATCAGCAGCAGACACTCTATCACTACACCACTGGAATTTAAAAACAGCTTTGACAAATTAGAAGCAAACTGAATACAGTAAAGAGCAGAAAGATTCTCTTTTCAGTCACAGGATGCAGTCAATTCTTTAAAACAGTATTTTTTTTAGTTGCAGGAAAAGAAACAGTGAATGTTTGTAAAGCTATTATCTGAATAATAATATGCATGTTTTATTTTTGTAATGGAGGTGGCTTTATGCTGCAGCAGTTCCCTACTCCATTCCAAGTTATATTTTAAAGAAGAGCGAGAAGCAGTATTTTATATTTATCTTCCGTGTATAAAAATAATAATTCATAAGTTCTCTACAAAAAGAAGCTCGTGACCTGATTTTATCTACCGGCCTGTAATAAAAAGTAAATCATTCTAGCAGAATGAATTTGGCCCATCATGTCGTGTCACTGGTACACTGCATGATCTAATTTTCAGTCCCAAAGTAAATATTAACTGTAAGTAATCAGGATACATCAGAAGCAACTAGCATTGTCCTCTTAATTCTTCATGAATTATTACAAGAAAATGCAAATAAATTAAAGACCATCTGTGCCTAGCTATTTACAAATCCATCTGCATTTTCATTCCTGCCCCCTTCAACACTTATAATAAATAGCATTTTCACCCAGGAGAAGACATTTAAAAAAAAAAAAAAAAAAAAAAAGACAATTCCAAGTCTTTTGCCAACTCCAATAGATCGTAATATTTAACTCAAAAATCAAACTCAATATTTAACTCAAAAGTCACCAGTGGGTTTACTCAGTTTCTTTTCTCCTTCTCCAAGGAGACACGGCAGCAGGATGTGTTGCATCCTTCCCCCACCCACAGACAGACATCCCTGGAAGGTGCACATATTTAAAGGGTAAATTCTGCCCTCACTCCCAAAGCACACCAAGAATAACAGCACTACCAGGAGCCCTGACTCAATTCCAACCAGCTTCCCTTCACTCAGCCAAATACCCCAGGGCAGCTGCAGGGCTGGGGGCCAGGGATACAACCTAAGGATGGTTTGGGTCTAGACTTGGGGGCAGAGGGAGCTGAGTGAGTCACTGTTACCCACACAGGCTCCTCACAGTCCCTACATGAGATCTGTGGCCCCTGGGACCAGGTTGTGCGTGGCTGAGACCAGCACAGGTCCCACAGCAGAGTGGCAGGAGCAGCCCTAGGTAAGAACAGCACCAACCATCTGTAATCCAAGGCAGCAGCAGGAAAGGATAGCTCCAAGCTGGTTTTTTATTTCCCTCCACTGATGAAACGTGTCACTTAACTTGTCCAAGAGTATCTCCCATAGAGATATGTCCTTTTCATGGACAGCTCTGTAATCAGTATAAAAGAGACATCTAAATAGTGTGTCCAGGCCAGTATAATTCTGGATATTTTTAGCGCCAGGACACAAGAACCACCAGATTTCTTTAAAATATACCAGTAGATAAGAAGTATCTGGCACTTTAAGTGCATGTTTTGCTGTGCAGCCAATCAGAAGGTCACTGCAAGTTGTGTAATACTGTTCTCCTCAGCAGCTGTATCAGAGTCACCATGGTTGGAAAGGAGCTCTAAGATTATCGAACCAATTGTTAATGCAGTGCCACTGTGTTCACCACTGAATTATCTCAGCAAGTGCCACATCCACACATCTTTTGAACACTTCCAGGGATGGTGACTCCACCACTTCCCTGGACAGCCTCTTCCGATGGCTGACCATGCTTTCAGTGAAGAAATTTCCCTTATTATCCAACCCAAACCTCCCCTGGTGCAACTTGATCAAGGCCATTTCCTCTCATCCTGTCACTTGTTACCTGGGGAAAGAGACTGACCCTCACCTCACTACAACCTCATTTCAGAGGATTGCAGAGAGTGACAAGGTCACCCATGAGCCTCCTCTTCTCCAGACTAAAGACACCAACAACCTGTAAGTCAGACCTCAAAAACATGGCCAAGATATTCTCCCCAAAGGATATAGGCACAACCTGCATAAACACAGATTGAGAGAGATGAGCCCTGCTCCATCCTAAGTGTGGGAGCAGGGAGAGCTCTCCTGGGCTGAGAACTCAGCACAAGCCTGTGCACAGTGCATGTACTGTCACGGGAACACTGGGGCAAAGGGTCTGAGTCAGAAACACAGAAAATGCTTCTTCTGTCACACAGATAACACATAGGAACAAGTAAAATTAAAAATAAGAGTGGGAAAGTTTATGGATGTTCCAGAAAACTTTAGCAGGATGTAAGCATACAGGATGTAAGCATAGATGACATGGAATGCTTTATGGCTACACTTTCCTAAGTACAGTAAGAAAATCAGCAAAATAATTTGAAGATGAAACCTCAGGGCTATGAAATGTTCATCACAAGCAAAAAGGTGAAGAACACGGTTTTCATAATTCATTCAAAAGAAAAGGAAATATTTTAGCCAAATTGCTTAAGTTACATGTTTGTTTATGTTCACACCTACAGTTACAAATCAACAATTACTCTAAACAGAAAACCTCTGATAGAATTTCAGACTGCAGAAGCCCATCTGTTCAGCTATCAGTATCACTGTCATCTGCCAGGGGAGCTGCTTTACAAAAACAGAAAAAAGGAAAATTCATTCCTTCCTCAAACAAGCAAATCACATGTATTCAGAGAAAGGCTGGGGAGTCTGTAAGTTGTTAGAAAACTTCAAAGAACAATTTGTGATGGAAGAGTGGTAGATGAGAGAAGAGAAAGGGGCTGTTTTATGTTAAATACATATAAAGAAGACCAGGCAATACTGAACAGATTGTTCACTTTCAATATTTCCTAAACTGGCAGGCTGAGGCCAGCCTCCGCACTGACAGGCTCACAGCACTATTAAAGCAGGCATGGCTTTTTGGATTGAATTTTTCTGCACAATCTAAAAACCTTCCTCCCGAATCTTTGGGAATGTCTTGTTCTAGACAGTGGTTTGAGTGTATGTTTCCCTTAAAGAAATTCTGAATTAAGTTATCAATACATCGAGCAAGGTAAAGTGCAAAGAAGTCATCTGGAATCCAAGTTAATGGGGATTCTCTGAGTCTCAGAAGTCTGCAGGTAGCCACAGAAATATAGAAAGGAATAATAGCAGAAGGAAGGAGTAACTGAAAAATGCAGTTTTCCTTCGACACTCATCATGTTGTTTGTAAGACCACAGATCCCCTTCTCTAGACTTCTCTTACTTCAACTTTCAAAATGCTCCCATTCGTATCAACCATTTTCTTCTCTCCTTCCCCCAATTTGCTCCAGCTCTTCACAAGACTGCTGCATGCTAGAACCAGAAATTCTATGAGAAAGGGGGAAAAATACAGGAAAAGGACTTGTGCAAGAAATAGCTTTGGTACGAGCATGACCACGAGGTAGAAACTGGGCATGGGCAAAGACATCACAGCACTCTCACCTCACTTCAGTACTGCCACTTCCAGCTACAGCAGCAGCAGCTGAGGCCAAATGTCCCATGCCAGAGGGCCTCAAGCAGGCAATGCTCAGCTTTCCCACTCTGCATCTTCTGCCTCTCTTCCCCCAATCTGTTTACCCTCCTTCCAACCATATTTCAGAAACTTTGCCAGCAGTGTTCTGGCGTTTTCCAGTCCTCCTGTTTTTCACTAAGCTCAAGCCAAGCCCTGAGGAGTGTCCAGACTGGCAGGATGGAGGACAAGGTAAGAGAAGAAAAACAAATCAGGACAGAAGGAAGCAGTTTCAGAATGACTTCTGTCAGTACAGAACAATATATACACATACATATCTGTGTATATACAAAAGGACCTCCACACACAGAGAAATGACAACTGCAAACAACAAATTTTTCATAGCGTCCTACTATAACCCATCTTACTCTGCCACTGAATGACTTCTAATATATAAAATATCTCATCTTTTTATACCACATATAAATTATAGAATGTAATTAGTCCAGCATGTCCCTTGATCTCTAATGTTTATTTTCTCTAAATACTTTCACTATTTCAGCATTTTGCAGAGTCAGGAATAGAGCCCAAACCTCAAAAGTCTCCTTGCAGTTCTCTCCATTAGGACGTATTATACACAGTAAGTCACCAAGTATTGAATAAAACAACACTTACCCTGAGTCTAACACACCCTCGACGTGAGCCTCTCATCATTTTGTCTTTTGACTGAAACAGAAAAAAAAACGGAGCAGTGGGTTAACAAACACAGTAAGAAGAAAATTATTCAAACCTACAGAGAAAGAATAAAGCATTTTTGCATCATGTCTTAGTGGCTGATTAAGCAAGATGCAATTCCTGTTAAAATAGATTAGTTCACACCACCATGGTATGGAAAATGAAGCATTTAAAAAACCAAAAATACAGTATCCTATTTCTGGAAGTTTTCTAAATACCTTCAAGAAATACTTATAAGATGCAATCCTCACCTTTACAGAAAGTAAAAACAAAGGAAGAAGAAAGAACCTGAGAAATACTGAAAATCAGCAGAATGCTGATTCACATCTTCTTCCTTTCTCTTTTACTCTCTTCTTGCCCTTTTAGGCACATACAAAATTCATGTTTAGACATGTTTGTAAATCTATTTCCTAGCTAGTACAGCCTACTGTCATTATTAGTTTAAAAAGTTTACGTTTGTAGCCATGGGAGCTCCGTGGGAGCTCAGATCAGAAAACAGGATTTTCATGTCCATAACCAATGCTCAAACTTGCACATTAACCTACCTTGCAAAACTACTCAATGTCTTCTTTATTATCTGTTTGAAGCACTGAAAGAAAGCTGCAACACCTCCACCCCCCAAGTAGGGAATTCTAAACAGTCACCTCACTTCCATCTTGAAATTGTGATACTTGAGCTTTCAGCTATTCCCACCACTGTCTCAGGCAGAGCTGCCAGTAACCATTGCTGTTGGGCAAGAGCGGCAAGCCCAAGTAGAACACACAAACTATTTAAGGTAAAGAAGGAAATGAAAATATTTAGGTCATCCTAAATATTCAGTTTTCTGGTAAGGGCTGTTTTCTGACTACCCACACTCACGTTTTCTAGTTTTTAAATTATAAATAACTTGCTATTGCAGCCTTATCTGAAAGGTAGTCCTGTCTAATGAAACTCCTTCTCTCTTGCCATCCAAAACTACATTATTTCAGGTCAGGAAAACAACAGCCTCACTCGTGTCTCATGATCAGATTCTCCTGCTGTCATCTTCTGAAATACCCACTTCTTTCCAGCAGTGTATCAATAATTCCATCAAGGCAATATATTGATGTTATTATCACAAGATCTATTTTCACTGAAGCAATTAGACAATAAAATCTTGCTGACATTAATGGGGGGAAAAAAGGAGAGGACAAGAAGTATCAGTCTCAAGAGTAACAAATTATTCTTCATCTGCCACATGTTTCATTTATAGCTAGGAGGAAAGAACTAAGCACTCCTAGCTCATAGAATGAAGCAGTCCTAGCAAGTCCCATTCACTAAAGAGAATGTAAAAGTACAGCACTTGGGGCTTCAAATAATGTTTTAGCTGGCCTCTCATTCAATCCAGGCTCCAATTTATCAGAGCTGTCTTCTGAGTGTTAGAAGCCATCAGTATAATCTACTTGTTTTCACATCAGCATGTGCTAGCTGGTCAAAGTGAAATGAAAGTAAAGACCAGCTGTGCCTCTGTAATGTCTTCTACAGATATATAATTTCTTTTTAGACAACAAGTACATAGGGAAAACTTTCTGGAGCATTGCTTTGTTTTGTTTTGTTTTTTAACCTTAAACCCAAGAGAGGATCTAATCACAAAGTTTCTCCAACAATTTCCTACGAGAAATTGTGTAAATTTGAGACATAGCTCAGTAGAGTACACTTTTATTTTTTATATTCACTGCCTTGAGAGTTCTCCTAAAATGGGAGGACACTTCCAAGAGCTTATCACTCCCTCTGGTGGTTTCTGGAAGAAATATTAGCATAATCTAAGCAGGAAAGAAAGTACCTGGACTCAGGCTGCAACAGTGCAGGGCTGCAGGGACCCAACCAGGTCTGACTGCCCGGACCCCAGGAGGCAGAGAGAGCCCTCCCAGCTCCCTGTGCTGGGCACGGGCACAGAACCTGAGCAGATGGAAAACAACGGCAGCAGCAGAGACTGGGTTTGGGTTTGGGTTTGGGTTTGGGGGGGGTTAGACCCCTCAGCAACGCGCAGGGAATTTGAGGGCTCATCCCAGTGCAAGAATCCCAACAAGCCCCATTTCCACAGACCATCAATTCAGCTGTGAAAGATACAGTAAAAGCCTCCCTTTTTCTTGTCACCTTTTAATGGAATGGAAATTAGGTTTAAACTTTATAATGTTTTTTGTCTGCAAAAAGAATCACAAGATAAATAACAGGTCAGAATCTGGGCCTGTATACCTACAATTTCACCGTCTTCTGACACAACTTAGTTAATACCAATTGTAAGAAAGTACTAAATTGAATCCATCCTCCCTAAGTGCAGTAAAGCACCCACCATTCCCATATCTGAATTCCCTGAGCTCCAGAGCAGGCAGCTGTCATCACACACAGTGCTGGACTGTCTCACTGGCAGGCAGCAAACCTTCCACTGCTGCTGCAGGACAGTACTTTAAAACACAATTCAGCTGACATTTTAGATTTTGCCTCCTGCCCAGCTAAGATTTTATAAAAATACAATTCAAATACTTTCAACTTCCCCTTATTATTCTTTGGTTTAAATGAGGTTATCCAACATATCCTATTACAAATAAAGTCATCCCATAACTGTTTTGAGGAATGGTTCCATTTCACAGAACAAAAATCAAACAGCAGAAAGACATCTCTAAATTGCTAATAAAAAAACTGCACAATTTACTTTCCTTTTAGATTTAAAATTTTAATATGCAGCTATCTTTTTCAGTGATCAGTTTTATAACCAGACAAAATTACATTTTCCATAAGCTTTCAATATACACTGTACTGATTGTGATGATAAAGGACTTGAACAGGTTATAAGCAGACAGTAATATGAGATAAATTTCAGCTGAAACTTAAATAAAAAATTGTAAAAATTAGCAAAGCTATAGAGCATTATTCCAGGAGGAATTTACATATCTCCCAAAATGATGTAGCCTTTATATTGGTTTCTCTTGTACATCCACACAGCAAAGTTTATCACATACAGAACTGATCCAACATAAGGCATTTCAGGTAACCTACAACTTCTTTAAGAGAAATTAAAATAATGATTGGACCTATTCAAAGAAAACAAAACAAAATGAGAATCCTAACCTAAGCCCCAAAGACCCCCAGCCGTCCTTCATCTTTAGAAGTACTATTATTTTATTTGAGTTTTAGCTGTTGCGTGCAAAGTTTAAGGTTTCAAATAAAACCCAGCTGCTCTTCGCCTCCAAAAGTTCTCAGGCACGAGTTCTGCTTGCACAGAAGGGTACAGAACTTGAAGAGGTGCATTTCTGACTCACTCAGTGCTGTCATGGAAATCCCTAACATAAGTACACAGATGAGCAAAACCACTTGGGACATTTATTTCCTGTTAGGGATGAAGAGCCTGGAACAAGCTGTATCTATAAACAGTAATCTTTGCAATTTATCTACATCTACAAGAGAAGCTTAAATTTGGATCCCTTTCCATAATACTAATTTTTCTCATCAAATCCTAAGGCAATGCTCATTTTTTAAGCAGAAACAGACCACAACAATTTAAAGACTTTACAGGCTGTTCCCAGCCCACCACTTCCTCAGCTCTCTTCCAAGGCACATGCCAGTCTTGGAGGAGAAGCTCCCTGAGCTCAGGGACAGCACCTCACAGCCCTGTTGTTTGAGCAGCTAAAGCTGGGACTTCTGTGGGTGCAGTCAAAGAACAGGAGATAAAACACTGCAGCAACGGCTGAGGTGCCCCTGGGGCTCACCTAACCCCAACTGATACCAGGATTACATGGAATTTAATTACCTATATGAAATAGGTAAGGCAAGGTCCTGGCACAGAAAAGTATTACACTGCTTTAGAGAATCCTATGAGAAATTAATACATGTGAGGCTTTAACTGTCTCAAGGTGTAAAAGGTACAGCACAGTCCTGGAACCCTCCATTCAGGCTCTTCCCCAAAAATGTGCAGCTACAGACTAAACTGCCTGTAGCTGCGACCTAACTACTAAAGAGGAGTCAATTACTTAAATTATAATCCTTCACCAGTTTATTCAGTGCATCAAAACCTGTGATACAAAGTTTAAACTAAGTACAAAATTCAATTTAGTGTTATATAATAACCAATAGTATTTTTTATCCCAGGACCATAAATTCAGAATTATTTGTATTATTACAAGTTCACTTACAGTTTTGTCTGTTTTTAATAGACTCACTGAGTTGTTTTCAAGGCATGTGACAAATCAAGTTATTATAAGAAAAAAAGTGTCATTTCATCAGAAGATGTAAAACAGAGACCTCAGAGGGATCATTTGTACAAAAGCAGATGTGGTTTCTTCCTGGGTTTTTTTGGATTTTTGCACGCATCTGCTGATTAAGAAACTGTATCTGGAAGAAGTACTCAACTGAAAGTCTCTACTGTGGGGCCACCGAGCCCTGACTGCAGCTTCGAGTCCTGTACCTTTTGAAATCAAGTCAACAAGGTTTGTTTTCACTTCACCGCCACAGATTCATAAATCTGCTCCAAAATTTGAGTCCCTCTCCTCAACAGCTGGGTTGCTCAACCCACAAGCAGTTCTTCCATACAACCAGTATTAAAATTGCTAACTTGTTGTAGTCTTGAAAAACACCAGGGGAAAAATACTTTTACACAGCCACAACTACTTTTCCTAACAACTGATTTCACACAGCTCTTGCTCCTGAAAGCAGTCGACCGGCAAATGTTTTAAAAGTAATTTGATGGAATGATGAACAAAAGAACAGCACTTAAATCCATTCTTTAGGCATTCACTGGTGCAAAAGCCACTAAGATGATGGGAGGTTCCCCAGTTTGGTTTCAGGAACACAAAATACGAAGCTGTCATACACATACATACATTTTTTTCTGGCAGCCCTCATTCACTGTGCAAGGCAGTCCTTTAAGCCTGCAACATTTTGAACAGTTCTCTTTTCAATACCACCAAATGTCAAATATCTATGAAGCTTTAAAATACTTTAAGGAACTGACCTTCCTCTGGCGCTGTTTCTAGCGCTGTTTGCACAGCTATGCCAGTTCTGCTTTCAATTTATTATACAATTTAAATATTTATTTAAAGAGTACACTGAAAGCTAGAATTTAAATCAGATTTTCAAACTTGAGTGGTTCTCTGGATTATTTCTACAGTATTCCCAAGGGTTATCAAGGCTATAGCTGATGTGTATTTAAGACAGCACTTCTGCCAGAAAACACAAACAAAAAGCAAATTGCATTCAACTCCCCCTTCCTCCTGGGCCATTTCTTTGTCTTCATGCTCTCTTCCCAGCATAATGTCAACACATGTTTCTACACTGACATGCACAAAACAAACAACAGGACAAATTCAGCTGAAAAAATAAACCAGCACAAAGCTATTTTTCATCTGAAATCCAGCTCACGGAATAACTTTACAGCTCCTGCACCACCAGAAGGCAGGAATGAGCCACTTGAAGATTTGTCTGCTAAATATTTCAATGAAATCAACAACACACTGAAAACCCACAGTGCTTCAGTAACATATATATGTAAGTTACTCTTTTAAGAGAAAACACTGAAACATGGGCAGAGTCACAAATCTAAGAATACTGAAGGGAAAACATAAATAATTTGTCAAGCCATTGGTCAAACTGATCCAAAATGCAAAAAATGGCACACTGTCATTTAATACATATTTTTATATTAATAGAATTATTTTTAAAGGCCGTTTACTGATATCAGACAATCATTTATGTAAGCAAAACTATCTGAAAAGAATATTTGGATGACAAGTCCAGATCATATTCTCTAAACTACAGAATTCATAAGTAACTACACAAAAGTAATTATAAGCAAATTTGAGGATGCATACTTCAGTTCTGAATGAGGAAAAACACTTCTGGACTACAGAAGTGGGGGAAAAAAAGCCAACAATTTGACAAATTGGGTAGAAGGCCCTTTGTAAAACACCTTGTAAATGCACATGAGAAGATTCACATTCACACATGCAGTACTACTATTGTTCACTGCAATATGAGAGGATGGAGCACACAAATTGAAACAGAAATAAATGTGGCCATTACACTTTTATTCTTCTTTTTCCAGACTCTAATTTGATCCAAAATCTTTTTACTTGCTCCTGTACAGTTCTAATAATTCCAGAATTGAAATTTCATTGAATTCATTTGTTTCTGATGTATGTATCCAAAACATACTTAAGTTAACAGCTGTTCATTCCAACGAAAGACAAAGCATAACCTTTTTTTCCTCCCCAGAGTGCAGTGCTATCGCACACTAATTCTGTTTGAATGTTTATTTCACATTAAGGGCGCTTTTCTGCAGTCTATTTTAAGTAACTACCAAGGAGGGCTAAGTACAATCATGCAAGGACACGCCTATGAAGAAGTTTGTGGCTCAGGCTCTAATGGAAAGTTCAGCTGCATCAGGAATTATTTGCCTGCAGTTTTCCACAGCTCCCCAGCCAAAGGTTGGCATCCTGTGGGATCTGTTGGAGAAAGCGTCTCCAGTCTGCAGAGTTTCCTGGATGGCAATGGGCTGAGGAGCATGGAGAGATGGTGAGCAGGTAAGGCTGATCAGGCACCTGTAATCCCTCATATCAATAAAACCGATTCCAGATCTTCACACAGCCCTGCTGAAAGCATCCCAGTGCACCCCACGCATGTGTTACACTCCTGGGAAGGGCCAGGTTCAGGCTCAAACACCAACCCAGCCTCGCTCGCCCGGGCAGAGTGAGGCAGCTCCAGGGCTTCAGACTGAAACTGGTTCAGAGGGAGCACGGCCCCCGATCACACAGTGCCTTCCTAACACAAGGCTGCCTGTGCAGAGCCACTGCCCCATAGAAATAAAACCCCCAAACCAGCCAATGATTCAAATTAGTTAACAAGCCTCATAAACTACCAGTCGGGAGTTACTACTCCAACACTGAAGCAAACGGTGTGCTACCACCTTCTCAGTGGTAGTGTTGGTTCTTGAGAGGCGTGATCAGCTGGGACTAGATTGGAGTTATCCTTTAAACGCTGCTCCTGCTGCCCTGTGAGCACACATGGAGAGGAGGGCGTGCCAAAGGACCAGATCTTTTGGCAGGCAGGTTTCAGCACGACACAGCCTTAGGTAAGAGAATGAATGCAGATGTCTGGAGAACAGCCTAGTGAGCACTTTAGAGACAGACATATGTGCAGAAAGACAGCTCATGGATGGGAAAAGCATTCTGAAGGAAATGTTAACTGCAGCCACTCCTTAGTGGTAAAGGTACAGAAAGCAGAGAACATGATTTTATTCCTTGTTCCCAACTTTAACTTGTTAGGATAGCCAGTTAGAAAAAGGGTTTTAAAATTTTTGTACTAAAATACTATATACTAAATAGTATTAAATGATATTATTTTTACTATTATTACATATTTTTATTATTATATTTATACTATATACTAATAGTACAAAATACTGTTATACTAACAGAGAACATAATAAATTATACAAAACTGTAATGCATGTATAGATGCACCCAGCCATAGGAAATAATTAAATAATATAATTCTATTAAACAGCTTAAGACCATAGGATGAAAGTCAGTGCAATATCCAGAATTATAATTACACACACTAGTCATCAACAAATATTTCTATTTCTGGAGCTGAGCATTAAATGACTTTGCACCTTGGACTGCTACTTAGACCACACTGACTAATTCATCTCTGTCAAGCGGCTGACATTTGAAGAGCCATTAAACAGCAACTATAAAAGCACTCCCATTTCTTCATCCACATTCCAGGAGAGAGATTCTGAACCCACATGAACAAAGTTGAGAGCCTGTGACAGTTTCGTGGCAAGAGCTTTCTCCCCTACGTCTCAGGGGAGAACACTCCCTCCGAGTATGATGGAAATCCATATTTAGGGGAAAAAGTTTTATACGCAATGCTTCTGTATGAAGCAGACATATCCATAGACAATGTGATATGTCAAGTTATTGCTGTGCATCTATTACAACTTACTACAGGTTTAATTTGCATGTGTTTTTATTCCGCCTGATACACTTAATTGCACCACGAGAAGAACACTTTATTGCACAGATGCAGTTCACCCAGTGAGCCTTCAGATTTCAGGTGCATCCTTTAAAAAAATTAATTCGTACCATTAAAATACTCGTAAGCTATGTAAAAATATTAATAAGGAAGGTGAACAAGACAGGATCTGTGAGAGGTTAAGCAATCGGAAAAAAAAAAAAAAAACAAAACAAGAGTTAAGAAAACATCACTGTCTCCCAGCACACCGCACTTTAAAAAGTTCGTGCTGGGAAGTGGGAAGTCCTGAACGGAAACGGGAAAGTCGATGGGGCTCTGGGAAGCCGCTGCGAGCCCGCCAAGCGCGGGAACGAAGCGCCGGGCGCGGCTGGGCGCGCACGGCCCCGGGAAGGCGGCACCGCCCCGCGCACCGCGGCCAGGGCGAGCTCCCGCTGGACA
>VWZN01021076.1:336190-356592 GCA_013396955.1 Regulus satrapa | reverse complement strand
GGGGGGGGATCCCATCCCCGCGGCTTCTCCTCACGGCCCCGGGGGAGCAGAGGGAGGGGAGCGAGGGAGGGCTGTGAGGCGGCGCCGTGAGGGCTCGGCGCGCTGGCGCTGCGGAGCGCGGGGGCGGGAGGGCGTCATCCCGTCCCCTAAAGCGCTTTGGAACCTTTTAGTTCTTCTCTAGAACACTTGGTACCGTTTGGGAGCTTTGAGCGTCTCTCGCTGTTGTGCTTATGCCTCAGCTTTTTTGCGTGTCCAAAGTGCCTTAAGCGCTAAACCAAAGTCGGCTTAACAGTGGAGTCCGAGGGGGTTTCTCTTCAAAGTGCTCCACGTCCACAGTGTCTAAAACCCGCTCACGACTCGAGATGACCTTTAAAAGTTAAAGCTTCAGTGTGACACAGCTTTCCTGTGGACTGATCCAAGAATGTGGAATGAATTCCCCAGGAGCTACGGACAATCGCAAATGTGTTGTTCAGCACAAGGCATGGTTTTGGCACTGATCTCCTCTGACATAAGTACAGAACCTGAGCTGTCCTTTAACATAAAAACTTCAAAGGACCCATAGGGATACTCATGTTCCTGCCTAGGGATCAACAATAAAGCAGCAGCAAGCAATCGGAAAACCACGAGGTTTTTGTTTATCATGCGGTCTAGAGCATTCATTAATAACATTTTTCCCTTTTCCCCCCTATAGCCCTTTTTATTCTTTTACTATTTAAATGCCTTTATAGTTGGGCTGAAGTAGGTTTAATGTCTCACTACACTGCAACTTTATACTAAGTTAAACAAAATTTAATAGAAAATGACCCCTTTAGTTAAAAATAATCACTCAAAGGCAGTGTGCTTGGTTTTAGGAAATAATTCTCCAGATTTCTAGCTGCCTCCCCATTTTTCACGTCACATTGTACACTAGTTTGTCACCAACGGGAATTTGGAGCATTGATACTCATAGGAGTCACCTGGTGGTGTGTTTATGAGTGGGGTTACCAGTTTAAGGTACCTGATGCACAATCTGGTTTTGAAATCCAGCTTGTTAATTTAGATAACATTCTTTTTCAAGCTGCATATGACCTTAGTAGTCTGTTTTTGTTCTTTAGTTTCACTGACTAAACAAAGCAGGGCTGCCTAGAGATTATACCCAGGCAAGCAAAACAAAAAACATCAGAGGGTGCCAGAACATTACTAGTGCTGCCAGTTAAAGCTGTAGCTGGACAGGAGCTTTATTATCTCAGATCACTCCTTTGGTTCTGTTATGCCACAGAAGTTGAAACAATGCAACGAACTCATGGAAAAAAAAAAAAACCCCAAAACCTCTTGGCTTAAAATAATTGTGTGTAGGCAGAGCATCCGCAATGGGAAATTTTCCACAGAAGAGCTTTTTATTTACCTTGGTTTGCCAGAGGCTGAATTTCCTGAATTTCAGTTTATGCTGAATGTCTTAGTAGTTCTTGGTTCTCTTGGACTCTTTTTTTGGGGGGGAATGTGATGAAGACTTGTATCCACCAGAAAAAAAACCCCACATATTTTAGATATCTCATTTTAGTTAAAAGTTTAGGGAAAAAAATTCACAAAAAATAAAAAGAAAAAAATTTAAGAAAAATTGTGATAACAGCTATAAAAGGGGGAATTCAGCTCAAGATTTCTTTTAGAAACATAGTTTCCAGGTCCATCATCCTGGATGCTCTGTCTTCTGTGTCTGTCAGATAACTCCCCTGTCCTGAGCAAGGATCATGAGGGCACCACTGACGGGTTTAGCATGAACTACTTAGATCCTTCTGATAAAGATTCTTGGGGTCAATTCAAATTCTTTTGAAAGATAAATGCAAACATGTTAGTTCGTTTGAACAAATCAATAAACTGAAATCAGCCATAATCTCTTTTTATATCCTTTGTATTTTAAATCACTAGCATCAATATTTTGGATTAATAAGTGGCTTAAAATAGAAGTTAGTAAGTAATTTCTTAACAGAAGAATTTTGTTTGCTTTACAATGTTCTGTCTGAGTTCCATCTGGATCAGTTACAAAGAGCTGTTTTTTCTCTGTAATTATAGACAATTTTATTGAGATATTCTCCTTATTTTATACAACGTAGACTGGACTGTCACCCTCTGTACCATTTAGTACTTACTGTCATCTGAGAGAATAATGTACTGCAGCAATAACAGAACTGGGCTGAAGGCAGCAGCTGTTTCCTTGTGCTGCCTTTGTTCATGCACTGCTCCATCAGCTGGAAATTTTGTCCAGCACCACTCTCTTCCCTCCCAGAGCTCTCAGTTCTGTTATGCTGCCACAGTGTCCCAGCCACACACACATGTCCTGACCATGAAGTGGCCTCAGACTGTCCCAGCAGGAATGTAGGGGTAGCCTCAGATATGCCCAGTCCTTCCCGTGTTTTCCAGGACATCTCCGTTTGCACCGTACTTTTAAAAATCTCTTCTATGTTATTCTCTTTGTCCAGTAAATGACATTTTACAGTTTAAAACTGCGTGGTTTTTCACCAAAAGGAAGACACTGCTGATAAGGGTAAATACCAGTGAAGGACCAGGGTAGACAAAGGAAGCAAGCGAACACTGCAAGCCGGATTCTTTAAGAGGAAAATGCTTTTCTGTTGTAAATTTTGCTGAAGCTATGGCTGAACGCAGAAGAACCTCAGTGATGAAGTTGTGGCTTGTGGGTTTCCTTCAGGGTGTCTGGGAGTGTGACTGGCAGCAGTGAAAGTGGCTTTTGGTTCTCCCAGCAGCTGCAATTGCTTGGGGTTCTGAGGAACATAAGGAAGGAATTTGAGAAGAGAACAAATAACATTTTGTTTCAGTTTCTTTTCCAACTTCAGAAATGTGCCAGTAGTTAAATTTTGGGTTGTTTGTCCTGTAAGTTCACTGTGTCAGCTACTGATAACCTAATCATCATAATTAAGAATTTATGTTTTAGCCTGATAGTGAATGATTCTTTTGTCATTTGTTGATAGCAAGTAATGTCTTTTATTTGTACCTTCAGGTAAACGTTCCCTCCACTTTATTTTTTACAAGTAACAAATGCAGTAATAAACTACAATCAAGTAGAAGATGGAGCATTCTGTGTCATCCTCAGTGTCCAGCTACTGTCCTTTACAGGTAGTTTCTAGTCCCTCTATGCACATCCCAACTACACTAAGGATAGGAGCCCTCTCAGAGCCTAAACATTTTTTATTTTATTTCTTCAGAATTATGTGTGGTTTAAGGGATTACAGAGAGGAAGATAGATGGGAGAGAATCACCTTCACCCTACAAGCAGTCATTCTTCAAAGAGGATAATTAAATCAAGTATGACAGTAAGCGCCATTGTAAGTAGATTTTCTGAATAGATTTATTATAGTGTCACTGGTTTTAATACAAATGTTTATGAAAAAAAATCAACAAGACAGTGGAGGAGGACAGGAGCTGGTTTGTAAGGCAAATAATTCTCTTGGGCCTTTCTTGTCAATTCTTCTTTGATTCTATGAAATAAAAGCCATTAGCAATACATTTTCCCAATTCTGTCCATTTTAATCTATTTTTTTTTCTCTGATTTTTAAGGAATTGTTATAAATTCCTCTAGCTCAGTGATGAGGAACCTCACTGAGGGATAAGCAGACCTTTCTGAGTCTTCTAAATGAGTCCATATTAGCACATTCTGGAAAAAAAAAATTCAAATTACAGCAGGTTGTCTGGGAATCAAATCATCAAGTCTCAGAATGCCTGTTCTGTTTCTGCTTATTGCTTATGGCTGTGTTTGGTGTAAGATACAAGAGATAGGACTTTTCTTTTTGAACATTAGAGCTACCTTCCTACAGTTCAGAATCTCATCCTTCCATGGTGTGTTTAGAGCTGCACTGGAGAGCACTGGAAGATTGGAGCCAGTTCCCCAAAACCCATGGAATATATCCAGCCAAACTGTGATACCGTTTAAGACAGGGCTGAAAATCTCTCTCTTGCGTTTGAGATAGAGACGATGCTGAAACTCGGAGTGGTTCTGTGTGCAGTTCTTGACTCCTCTCCGGTAGCGCTGTCTGTCAGAGCGATGATGCAGCAAAGCCGCGGCTGACTCACCTCGCTGGCACTTGGCAGGACTGGGAGGAGTTTGTCAGATGTTGTTGCAATGTGTTAAAAACAGGGCGTGGAGGTGCTCACTTAAGGAACTCCAGTGACTCACCTAATGGCCAAATCCTGTACAAGGTCTACAGAAAAACCCATTTTATAAATTGCAGGATCTTTGAAACAGTAACAAAACTTAAAATGTTGGTGTGGTCTCTAAGTAAATTCAGGTTTTGCAGGAGTTGCAGGACTGTAGACTGACACTTTAGGACACAACATCTCTTCAGGAGGTACATTTCTGGGCTTGTGGAGGGTCTTGGCTATTAAGAAATGTAATTATCTTCTGCATTCACTCAGAGGACAAAGAATTCCTCCCACATATCCTGATCACACTTGACATCTTCAGTGTTCTGAGAGGAAGGCGTTAATAGCAGTAAAAATTTAATGGGGAAAGCACCGTCTAACTAATTCTGTAACTTAAATATAGAGTAAGTCTAATACAAAATAATTTTCAAAATTACCTAGCCTTTATACTGAAGAAATAGTTGCCCAGGCTACTTTCCATCTCCGCATTGGCTGAGCTCTGGTAACCTGAAAATCAATCTAGCAAGCAGAAAAATGCTGGAATTAATTTCAGTGAACAATTGCTTGTAATCTTTGTATTATTTTATTATAAAACTTACAATAGAGTAATTTACTTTTGAAATCAAGGCCACTGACACTTCTAAAAGTCAGGGTGGACAGGGTGGGCCCATATTGTCTAGGCTGGACTTTTTCCAAGAAAGAATGGACCATATTATTCTTGAGAATAAAACGGTAATTCCGACCTGGTGAGTCTGTGATTCTTTGCTGAGTACGGGATTGTAGAATTCACAGCATGCTGAATCCCACTTCATACTCCTAATGCATCGCTTAGATGGGTAATGTCTCATCATTTGATTTAAACATCTTATCATCCTCTGGGCAGAATGTATTTAAAATTTAATGCAGAAGTCCCTGCTATTTTCTCAACCGCAAATAAGTGATTCCTACTTTAGCCTCCACAGAGACTTTGAAAAGATACAGAGGAATGCTGCTCAACTGGAATGTTTCCTTCAGTGCAGCTGTGGTATGCAGCCCACTGCTACAAGAAGGCAAATAAGCATAATCTCTTTTCCCAAAGCTTTCTCACCATCACCTTTTTTCGTGGTGTTTGTCCTATTAATTAATATGTTGCAAGTAAGGTTATTGCTCTTTGTAGTCAGCTCAGGAAGAATGCAACACATCCATCATCATCTTGTCACAAGGTTTAGACTTATAGTAGAGTTTGATGTGTAGCAAATTTAGCAAGAGAAAAAGTAAGAGCTCAATATTTTTAGAGTATTGTCACTAATCATAAAGATTATATGCTTTGTTTATTTTCAGTTGTTTGTTTTTCTTTATACACTGTATTTTTTGTTATTAATAGATACAGCAATATCCAAGGTAGTATTTAAAACTGGTGTTTATACATATAAGTAGGTTCCAAAATTTATGCCTGGAAAAAGATTTATTTTTAGGCTGTTATGAGCAGTATCCACACTTGGTGGTACGAAGTCACATTAAATTCTGGAGGAAAAATATAATTTTTCTTTTCTTTTCTTTTCTTTTCTTTTCTTTTCTTTTCTTTTCTTTTCTTTTCTTTTCTTTTCTTTTCTTTCTACAGGTAAATAATAGACATCTGACTGTGCTAATTTTTAGGGTATTAAATAGATGATGAAAGGAAGGAAGAAAGTAAAGTCAAGGAGACCTAGAGCTGAGCAATCCATCATAATACACAAGTACAATGTGTGCCTTTAATGCTCATTTAATTTCCATAACTAGAAGTATTAAAGGAGTATCTGTTAAAACTAAGTTTCCATTGTGTCAGTGTAGAATCAGTTTTGGTCTCTACATTTTCGTCTGTAATTTAAGGTAAAATAATTTTTCTTGAGGTCTGGTATCACTCCCAGGGATTTGTATGTATGAGGAGTCCATGAACAGTATAAGCCCTCATTTAATACTGCCTTGATTTTGGGATGCCAAAAGGTGGGTTTTTTAGGATTACTGTTTCATTCTGTAAGAATGAGAGACAAAACCAGCAAAGCTTATCCTACCAAAAAGTGGAGAAGATTATTTTTCTTCTTATCTGAGAATGAAAAAGTCCTTTTTCATGCCTACTTAAAGGATTTGCTTTCTCCTTGTTCTGATGAAAGCAAAAATGCAGGAAATTTTCTTTCATCCAACTCAATTCTCTCTCTCTCTCTTTCTCTCTCTTATATGAGAAATGAAAAAAGAAGGGGAAGACTAATTTAATAGGAGAAAAATAAGTAGCCACCAGAATAGGCAGAATAAACTCAGATTGCTCCCCAAAAATAATGATGTGTACTTGGACCAGGATTTAGAAAGCAGATGGGTGCTTTGTTACTGTGTCAGCTCTCAGGAGCTGTCAGGAGAATATTCCATTTATGTATGAGCTCGCAGCCTTGTGCAGAATGCAGCTACATCAGATCTCCAGACAAAGTGAGACTTCAGTTCAGAGCAGCACCTCCTGCAGCTCCACCAGCTTGGTAAGAGCAGGAAGAAAAGCCAGGTTCAAGGATCAGGGAAAGCCCTTGCACAGCCTGGTGAGGTTTCAGTCTTGGCAGGATGAGGACAAAAGCCTCAGGCGTATTATTGGATACTTTAGGCTGCTGTCTAAAGTAAAACAACCACTCACAAGAATTAACTCCAACTCAGGTGACTTCTGAACTGGAAATCATTGGAAGTTTGGGAAGTACACCAGAGCAGTCTCACTACATTTTCCACTCCTACCATTTTCCATAGCTAATGGCTATTGCCACGGCTGGAGACTGGACACTGGGCTGCTTAGACCTTTCTTCTGGGCCACCACTGCTATTTTTATATTTTCTTCTTATTTTCATTTTTAGGGATTTATTTTCACCAAGGGACTCTTTAACTATTATTTCAAGGAGAGTTTTGGGTTGTCAAGATTTTTTCTTTCAGTAGAAGAGTGGGATTTCTGTGGGATCTTTAATAATATCATAATCTAATTTTTACATTTTGGTAGTCAGGCCTTACTTTGCCCCTTTTCCAACATGAATGGTCTTGCTGATTTTTGCTGAAGCTGAAGTTGCTCAGAACTGTTGAAATACGTTCAGATGTCATGGACTGAAACAAAAGGAATCCTACTCAGCTTGTAGGCAGCGGCACACACAGGGCAGCTCTGTTACTCTCTTTGTAAGCCAAGAAAATCCAGGCCTTGTTGCATCTGTTTGCTTCCAAGTTTCAAAAGTGCAGTCAGTGAACTTCCCAGTGCCCAATAAACTATTGCAGCAGTAACTTCTAATAAAATCCTACAATAACATTAATATTAAAACCTCTAAATGCTACTGGAGTTAACCAAATTCTCTGGACTATTGACAAAATGGAGAGTTACATAATTTGCTTTCCATTGCCCAAGAGAATTAGTTTTTGAAAATAAGCTTGGAAAGAATGTACTTACAAGGAAGTCTAACAATAAAAAAGGTCTGCAGTGTACAGTGAAACTTTGATTTGCATAGCATAAGCTGAAGTTGGTAACGTTTAGGACATTGTAGTTTCTTCCAGTGGTGTGTTTACTTGAGGTATACACAATGAACAGTTTGTTCTAATTTACTGGTCAAATGTGCACTGTAGTTTGGAGATTAGCAGCCTTGAGCCTTTGGAAGGAAGTCACTGGCAAAGAAAAGCACGAGTTTGGTTGGGTTTTTCTACTCCAGACCAAACAGCCGAAACGTTGATCACACTTTTGTGTTCCTTTAGTGTTGATGTAGTTACATGTATATAATCAAGAGCAAAATTTATCACGCTGACTTAGAGATTAAAGCATGTAACTACCCAGTTAAGCTCTGCTATTCATAATGCATAAGCAAAAGAGGAGGATCTGAGTGTATCATTAGCATTGCACTCTCTGGTTTATGCTTCTAGTCTGACAAATATGGGACAGCTACAGCTCTTCTCAGTACAGCACAACCGGTAACAAATGAGCTGTTGTTTTATCTGTCTTTCAGATTTTGGCTTACATATCTGTCAATTTTAGACAAAACAAAATCCTACACAGAGTTTTCCCTGATCCAGCTGTCACTTACATACTGATATTAACCCATCTCTCTGTAAAATATTACATCTATTTGGCTTCACACTTTTGAATGAGAATTTAATCTGCTAAATAGCAGCAGTGATATCTTACATTTATTTGTTACAGTCCCTGCATTGCATTTACTCATTGCACAGAATTTCTACAACACAGACACAGCAATTTTCTTTTTCCTGTAGGCAGTGGACCAATCTTACACCCTTTGTCTTGACTGTAGAATTAACTTACAGTTTCTTTGTGTGTTTTACCTTGAATCTTCTACACCCACAAATCCTTAACTGTAGTACTGTAGTACTTTAAACATTTCAGGGGATAATCAGTGCGGTGTCAGCTGGTGCAGTGTGAAGCATAGGTAATGTTCTGCAGAGTGACTGATCTCAGTGGTGCTTGGCTGACTGAAGTGATGGCTGTCATTTCTGTTCCCAGCAGCAACATGGGCATACTCTGTACTCTGAGTGCTCAGACTGTGAAATTACTTTTTGGAATTGTTCATTTTTTTTTCATGCACACCGAAACTCTGCAGTATGCAATCTGCCATTGCCTGGGTTTTTGGAATGTATTTAATAGTCCTGTGTCAGGATTCTTGATGTTAAGAAATTAAGACACCTAGATACAGAATCTGGGGAGATGGACAGATTAATAGGCACATATGTACATAGATTGTGTGTGTGTGTGTGTGAGCCCTCAGGAAAAAAATCCAGATGTCAAAAAAAAGGCTTTTGTGGGAAAATCAAGACATATGGTAGCTTCTGATCAGGCTTACTTTACAGTGAAGACATTGCCTAAGGAATAATAATGCCTGCAGGAAAGATACTCCACTTGGGCAAGCTGTAGGCAAGGAGTCCTGTGGAAAAGCTAGGAAATATCACAAGCTGGGGAGAGCTCTCCAGTACCATGCATCAAAGTGTTTAAGTGGGAAATCAATACACTTCATATTCCATGCTATTTAAATTATTTATTTGTGCTTAAGCCCTGCCAACCAAAGCATGAGATCTTGGTTTCTGAAGGGTTCATATTTTCAACCTTCTCTATGCAACCTTGAAGGCCAGAAAATTCCTGCATTTTGCTCTTTCCTTGTCAGCTTTGTTTTTTAACTTAAGCTTGAATAACCCTGCAATCTCTGCTCCAGAGTATGGAGCCTTATTTAAAAAAAAAACAACCAAGAAAAAACCAAACCAAACAAGGGATTGGAAAATGCTGGCAGCTGGTAAAACTGAAGTTGTTTTCTAGAGCATGCCATATTTGAAAAGAATAAGAAGACAAGCAGAAAATGAGAAAGAATCATCTTCCAAGCAGATAGGCCCTGTTTATCCAAAGTGGGACAAGGAAAACTTTTATCCCACATAACTTTTACTTTTGGATGGCATTTGAATTGGCCTTGAGTATTTGGCAGCTCATCTGTTGAGCCATCTGTTTCAGATTATGCATGCTCGGAGGGCACATTGCACCCAGGCTTACAGTTCCCCTGAACACAAGAAATTTAAATTGGCTTTGCCAATTTAGTGATCAGTAAGCATGGATGTGCATGTACATGTGCATTACACATCTAAATAAACTCCGTTCATTTGGGACAAAATGAAGCATTCACACAGCTGGAGAAACCTGAGGGGGCTTAGAGGGGGAAAGCCTTGGGCTTTGTTCACTGTCCTGGGCCCCCTGTCAGTGCTCAGGCAAGGCAAAACTAGAGAAAAGCACCCAAGGTCCAGGAAATTTCTCTTCTAGACTGAAAAATTCTGAATGAACTAAGAGGTAATATATTAACCAGTTCTACAGCCCCTTTAAACAGTGTCTTAAAGTGATTGTAGGGTAGGGACTTTGCAATTTGGCTCCCTCTGTTAATGAATCATCTCCAGTCCCATCTCAGTGCCAGAGATGAACTGGGCTGGGTAGTGAATCAGAGAGCTGCAACCAACTCTATGAGAGTCTTTGTTATGCCTAAGTACATCATGGCCAGGAAAAAGGATTTGATCCATAAACTTTAATGGTGCATTATGTGAATCTTATATTATTTATGGCATACTAGTAGCACTTATCTTTTTCAGGGTATCTGCTTTGAACATACTTTTTTTTTTTTTTTTAAGAATAAACTGCTTGTTCCACCCCTCCCTTTTCCTTCCTTTCCCCAGAATGCTGATTCAATTCCTTTTACTCTTTCAGTCAGCTTGCAATTTTAGGCATTTCTTTGTCCAGTTTTCAGGGGAACACTTTACTTCCCTCTTATGAGCACTGTGCAGCACTCCTGTGGCTGTTGAATCTCATGCTGGCTGGAGTTGGAGATTTCTTTGAGAGCAATAGAGACTGACATAAGACCATCTGCTCTTCATGAAGTTCTCTGAACCCATGGACTTGAATAGCAATTGTACAGTTGTGTATGAGAAGAAAGTTTGGCTCACATATTTCAGTGATGGAAGGAATGGTAAATCTAGAACCAACCAGGAGATTTGAGGGATAAATGCAGTTTTGTCACAGATTCTCTTTCTAGATAATTATATTTCTTTTTTAAAGGTTTTCACATTAAGCAAACCCCTAGATTGCATTATTAGCAAAGTTTGAGCCCTCTGGTAATGAGGATCAGACTTTAGTACAGTTTATAATAAACTGTAAGCAGAACATTGACCAAATGTAGATATATTGTATTGTTTGGGCAGATCTTGTTCAATGCACATGAAGAGTCTTAATTATGACATTAGATTGAACTTGGAAATATTTCTTCTTGCTTCAAGTCGCTCCCTTAGTTCATTTAATCAAATAACCACATATGTGCAATTAAATGTGCAACATCTAAAATTTGAGGCGTTTTCCTTTTTGTGATATATTTAGTCTGCTCATCTGCTAAAACATGGATCTTCATATTACATTGCTTATTCAAGTATTAAATTCCATTACTTTTTAAAATTGTAATCCCCAAAGAGCTACAGGAATGGATGAACATTATTCCATCAATGTTAAAAAATTGAGTTACCTGAAAGAAAGAGGTCTAATTAAATTTTTTCCTTGTTGAATTCTGTTAAGTGCTTTCCTCATACGAGAAATTGGTGAGCTTATTGCAAAGGTGTAAGGGCAGGGATCAGAACTGCAGAAATATATAAAAGTCAGCTGTGTGATGACGGTAAAGGGAGACAGAGATAGAGTCTCTGCTGGTTTTAGAATCTGCCAAAGATGTGGGAGCTATATTTTGGGCAAGAGAATTCTTTTAGCCTAATGCCATCTGGCTGGCTTTCATCTGTGCCAGTTGTTATACATGCCAAGCCGCCTGTCTTGCCCTTACCACGTTTCTTGAAGTACAATTTAAATTAAAAATACAGTAATTTTCAATTGCCTGATTGGAAACATATCCACGAGGGGATTAAAAAACCTAAGGAAGCAATCCAAGCTTCTGTGCTTCTGTCAGAGACTTTGATCAGAAGTTTCCTCACCCATGTCCTGAAGGAATCTTTGGATACTTTTCCCCTTTCAAGCCTCACTGGCAGCAAAAAGTCCTGGCTGTAGGATCTGCTTCAATTTGTTGTCCAGTGTACATGATAAATACATGTACAGTTGAAACACATATAAAACCTCCACACACTTCCACCTAAGGTCTTCTGCTTCATTCTTTTAATTAGTAACTGTATACCTGTATTTATACATGCAGCAATGCAGGTTTTCCTCACCTTGGTTCTCTACATGGTTTGTGGTTTTGGGCTGGCAGTTGTGCCATCTAGCACAACGTGGATCTGTTCTGCAGTCCTCTGTAGGAGACCCACAGCTAAGTTTTAGCCTGGGATTTATTCCCTAAATAGAAGAATTGGAGTTGAGCTAAATTAAGCAACTAATCTATATATTCATTTTACAGTGAACTAAATAGCTCTACTGATGATTTTGGAGTGGTTTTTTTCTCAAGCTCATCTGTATATATGTAATTTACTATCATTAATGCTATCACAGCAAGGAGAGAGAAATTCATTAAATCATTTTGTACAGATTTTTCTGTAAGGAAAGTAATTTCAGTAAACTTGATTTCAACAGGAACAGATTATGTATCTTCATTAATCATAAAGAGACTGACAATTAAGAATGTTTCAGGTTTTGGATGGAATTTGAATGCCTTTTGAATCATAGAGATTCTTTCAGGAAGAACATATCTTGTGTTTCTGCAAAACTCATCCAGCTATCTGACCTTACCTACCTTATATGGCTTTTGTCTCTGTTTTATACCTAAAACCTCGATACTTTTCTCCTTTGGACCTCTGTTTCTTTGTGTCAGTTTTATACCTGATAGATATTTGTCTTGTGAGCACCCTGGGGGTGGGGGGTTGTCCTTCTAGAGAAGGTCAAATTTGTTTGTCATTGAACTGATTCAACAAATTAAATTGATATGGGGATCTGAAAAATCTTGGTGGGTCGATGCTTGTGCATCATCATCATCAATAATTTTGGTAATTTGATGTACATATTTATAAATAACATTCTTCAATTGCTTCTGATATTTTGTGAATCTCATTTAAATTAGAAGTAACAGTGGGAGTTGTCAGAGTCTTTCAGATTCTGCGGTGCATTTTTAAAATCAGAATATATTTAAATTGAATTTTATTTGTAAAGGGAGCAAGTTTGATTGAAAAACTGTAGTAATGCTACTGAATGCATGATATATTTCTCAAAGTCACGGTGATGATTACACTGGAATTATTTACCATAGCTGCTTTAAATGCTACTAAAAGTCATTTAAAGAAACTTTCTTTTATGAATGGTCACCAGACTCACTTTTAGTTGTTGTATAGCTAGATCTGTTTGTATCTGTTCCAACAGGTTGGATATCTTTTATTAAGGTGCTCATGCACCTTATTCAGGACAGGAACATAAGGTGGCACAGAGGAAAGCAAGTCCTTGTCAGCTGGTGGAGTTCAAATTCCATTTATGCCCTTTTGCATCTGATCAGTCACATGCACACCTTAACAATTCCATTGGAGCTGAATCACTGCTGCATCACTTCTGCAACTTAATCTTAAAAAAAAACCCAAAAAACAAACCCAAACAAAATCAATCAAACAAACAAACCAATAAATAAATCAGTCATTAATCAAATAATTTGGTCATATTTAAGGATGTTTCGTATTTTAATTGCATTGTGTGTGCAATCAAATGAAAACATATTTTGAACTGTGAACTATTTACTGCTCTTATACCTTACTGCAGTAAGAGAATCATCAGTCTTTAATACTTAGCAATTATATTTATTATATATATATGTTTAGAACATTTTTCATAAAGCAAATATTTTTGGTACTATCTCATCATTTAAGTTACACTCTATTATTGATAGTACCAATGTTCTACTGATGTAGAAAAATGAAAAAATATAACTACATGTCAATTATTCAGGAGTCAGCAAAACAGGGCGAGGTTTTAAGGCAACATTCCTTAGTCTTATGTGTTTACACCAGTGGGATTATACGTGTTGCAGTCAAAGGAACATTTTGCCCACTGATGTTGTGCAATAGTTGGCCAAGTAACAGAACAGATTCCACTCCCTGCTACAGGGCTGTAAATAAAAAAAATCCCACATGGTGGTTTCTCATTTATGGACATACAGGATTGTGCTTTTGAGAAGAGGAAGTGCAGCTGAAAGAGCATCTGTGGAAATTCCTTCTGCCTGCAGAAAGAGCCCTGCAATGTGGTATTTGATGGCCTTCACAGAGTGCAACCTGCAGGCTCCTTTGCAGCTCTCAGCTCTGATACAGGCGTAGGCAAGCAATGCTTTGCTCCTGCTTCTCACTGTATTTGTCAATAATTTGTGATCTTTTCCAAAAGCAAAAACACAGTTTTAGTTGTCAGTTGATCAAGGTTAACTAAAATGATCAAATCACCTCTGTCCTTGTCTACTCTGAGGGCTAAATCATGAACACCTTTTCAAATATGATTGATTTTCCACTGCTCTTGAGGCTTTTGACTCATCTCCTCACTGGACCTTTGGCACTCACTACCCTAACCCAGCTGAGATTTCTGTTCTGCCCCTGCAGCTCCCATACATGAGAGACTCCATTGCTGAAAGCAAGCGGAACATTTAGGAGAAGTTTTAGCTACTAGGGGAAAATTGAATATGAATATTGTGTTGTACTGAATACGGATGAATTTTAAAATATGATTTAAATGTTGGTACCTGAATTGCTCAGCTTGAAGACTGGGTTGCCACAGTAGGTTACTGTGATTTGTTATTTTTTGTCTTATGACCAATGTTACTGCATTGGTGTTATTTTGTTTTAATACTTTCTGAACCATTTTGACATTGTTATGATTGTAATTAAAACTAGATGAAAATGAGAAGGTAACAATAGATAAGAAGATGAAAATAATTGGGAAGACAAAGAAATCTCAAGAAGAAACACTTGCTACTATCAAGAGTTATAGTAATGCCATAAAAATGGCTTTTTACCATTAAAGCAATGAGTTTGTCTTAAAGACAAACCATTTAATTAGAATAAAGCCACCACATACTTCTTTATCTAATTACTTAACGTATTTTATAATTCAGAAAGTAATTAATAATGTTTGTGAAGGGCAGAGCGAACTAATTCTAGGTTAGGGTAATTATACATTGAGAATTAAGTGTGTAGATTATAATTTTTAATATTTTCTGTTTTCTTAAAACATAATAATCTTTTAATGGTTTCAGAAAGGTGAGCAGTGTGTTCCCTGGATTTATGGTATGGACAACATGCCTAAGGAAAGGGGGAACAGAAGAAACTGTTGGCAAAAGCTTTCCTGCCTGCTACTTTGTAAATGTATTAGTTTTCAATCCTCGTTTTGGTTTAATATCCACTGCACACGATGATATCGATGTGTTTAATTTATAATGAAGACTGATGCTTTTTCAGCAGTGCTGTTGCTTGTTCTAGTTCTGTCAGAACACGTATTAAGCTGTTCAAGGAACAGTGAAATCTCCAACTGCTACATTAGCTGGACATGTCAAATTAATGCCTATTGAAAATTTTTCTGGGTTTCAAATATAGTCCTGAATGGAAAATGTCATTCTGCTGTCAGACATCCAGCATAATTATCTAAAGGTCAAGCTGACCTCTTGTATATATCTACATTTTCTCTTATTCTTTTACAACATGAGGTGTAGCCCCATGGCTAATATAAATCAGTTGGAGAAAAGATGCTTACAGTCTTAATGGAAAGATAAATTGTGTATGTTTTAAAATAGCGTGGATCTCTACTGCTGCATTTCTGGTTTGCCAACTCTTCCATCAAATATGATTAAAGAGATTCACTCAAGCCCTATTCAGGTTATTTTCAATTTTACCATTCTCTTAATAACAATTCAAGATTGTTCTTTCTAAGTAATATGGTTCAAAATTAATTTTAGCCTTTGGATTTCTGAATACTGGCAATGTAGAGGACATTTTACAAAACAGAGAGGTACAATGATTCTACACTGTACTCTGTTTCTGCCAGATTAAGGACTTAAATTCTGATATATTCAAATACTTCTGAACATTTGAAGAGAAAACACTTTAGAGATGAACAAATATGCAGTTACCCTAATATCCTAGTTTGTGTTTCTTTAATACTGCTCCAGTTTTGTATAAATTTGATCATCCCACAACCCACTTGGAAATACTTTCAAGGCTGCTATGACTTTGAAAGTCTGCAAACCACCTTAAGAAGCCAAAAGTACAGCACAAGATGAATTAGCAGATAATTCCTATGCAGTTTTCATGATGATCAATGGACATACTCTAGTAACTAGACATCTTCCTAGAAAATGCAACGTAGGACTCACAGATGAGATGGTTTATGCAATAGAAACCCATAAATTAACAGATCTCTACAGAAGGTCTGTTGGAGTCTGGCTAGATGATTGTAGTGTTCTCTTGTGGCCTTAAAACATAGCAAAACCCTTTGTCTAGAAAACTTGCAGCTGTCTAAAATGTAAAGAGCACACAAAGCATATCCTGGGGTGGATTTCTGGATAAAGGCACACCTGCAGTCGCGACTTCCTAAACCAATCTGTGTCACTAGTCCTGGAAAGTACTCTGAGATTTCTGATAAAAGGTCCCATCAGTCTAAAGTTCTCAAAGTTTGTATGATGGTCTTCCTTGTTTCTCAGGAGGGATCTCTCAGTAACCCAGGTGTGGGAAATGCTGTTGTGTATCAGGAGCATTCATCATTTCACAGCTCTGAAACCGGTGTAATGCGAGACAGTCTGTCTGCCTGTGGGCAGGTTCCCTTGCATTACAGTCTTGGATCAGAAGTGTGATTCCTTTTTTTGGCCAGGATTTTGTGTGCGATGCATATGTTTCCTTTTGTTCTGTAAAACTCAATCCTTCTTACCTTTAAATCCTTTCTCCTGTACACGCAGTGCTGCAGTTGCTGCTCTGCTTTGCCCTGGAATTCCAGAGAGCTGGGTACCTCACTTCGTGCTCAGGAATGCAGGAGGCAGGACTGAGTCATTCCTGTCTCAGCCTCCGGAGTGCTCATGGGCTGTAGTAACACCTTTCCTAGAACGAGCAGAACAAGTCACACTAAATGCCTGTGTGCTGTTTTGGGCTTCCTGTTTGCTGAACCGTAGGGTAAACAAATCTCTAAGAAAGGAAAATATGGACACTTCAGATATTCCTTCTGGGGAGACCAGTGGATATGATTAAAATGTTGCCAGCTTTACTAACAAACACATCTGGAGATTTATAAACCAGAGGTCATTAGCGTTTGACTCTGGCTGGTGGAGAGCCTTTCTGTGCTATCTTGCAGCACATTTTCAAATTCAGCTGTACCAGAACAAGTCACTTTGTACTCTTACACAGTGTCTCACAGTGGGGATTTGCACCAAAATGGTTGTGCTGCTGCTGTGCTCGCTGCACTGCTGCAAGGCCCAGCCTTCCCCAGCCGTTTGGCTAGTTTTGATTTGGTAGCAGTCCCTTGTTTGTCCAGTGTAGACATAACCTTGTGCATTGTACTTTTTAAGAAACAATAAAGAACAGGGAGATCTGGTACCTATTTGTCAAAATGCCAGTATTTAGAATCATAGAAAATCCTGTTATACTTACAAATAAAGGCATGCTAATACTATTTTCCATGTCCTTTGGGTATCAAGTGTACTGTAGTAGAGGTTCTTGCAACAAAAAGTCAACATATAGCAGTTCTTGCAGAGCAGATTACAGATAAACATTTCTTACAGGAGAATTCACATTGAATGCAAAAATATATAAAGTGAAACAGTTCAAGTTCTTGCAGTTCATTGATCTTCTGACTTTCTTGTGTTTTTAACAAGCTTTCCTGAAAACTCAGCACAGAATTCTGCTGCTCCTTACACAATTCACAGAAGATATTGCAAAAGGTCAAGATTCATGGGGTTATCGAAGGGAGAGACAGAAGAATGGAGTTTCCACTGAGAAGAACATAAGAGGAGAGGTACATTTAGAAATCCCCACGTTCCAGATTTCAGGAGCACTTCCACCCTAGCCAAGCCCTGGTAAGCTGCTCATGGCTAAGCCAAGAAGGTCATTGGAGGGCATTGTTTTGCAAACCTGCCAACAGCTTTGAGTAAATTTTAGTAGCTGTGATTTTTCTCTTGGCTGAAAGTAACTATGAAGTCCAGTTTTATGATCCAATGTTTGGTGATGACATCTCAATTCCAGCTGAGAAGCAGAGAGCTGGTTTTTTTTCTGGGAGCTGTCATTCTGGATTCGTAAAAATCTGCAGAACAATCATTCACCATCAGCAGGCTGACAAGTGCTGTTGTAATTGTTATGGAGATGTCTGAGGCTCTGAGCTGGTTGTTTTAACTCAGGTGGTTGGAGGCATTCAGGACAATTTGTCTGTGAGGTGCACAGGAATGATCAACAGCAGCACAGATCTATATGACCACACTAATTCAGTGTTGATTATATGAAACTCATTATTATTTTAATTTGTAGGGGCCCTCATGGTTACCTTGAGTGATTCTTGCCCTTGGACTGTGGGCACGGTGGTCATGCCTGATGACTGTGAGTGTGCAGAGCCAGGGTGAAGGTACATAACCACGTACCTGGCACTGCCTGCTTGCTCCTGAGCTGCAGGTGCAGCTTGGAGTCTGCTGCAGCAGCTTTGGAGGGCACTATGGCAAGGCTCTCTGGATGTGGACTGCTGTGCACTTCACAGTTTGAGGGAGTAAAATGTTTATTTTCTAACACAAAAGTTCAGGAAGGTCAGGCACTCAGGAGTGGTCATTCACTGGAGCAGATCTCCCTCCTGGACAAGTGTTCTGCTCTCAGGGGACTTGGGGCTTTTAACTGTGCTCTGGGGTGACACAGCTCTGCTGGCTGACCTGCACAAGTCCCTTAATACAACACCCCTGCTGCAGCTCTGGGTCTCTTCCTGGACCTGGTGGGAAATACTTGATGCAGCTCCCAGGAGAGAAAGGGGACAGCAGCAAGAACACTGCTGAGCCAGATAGCCTGCCCAAAAACTCCTGCTCACTGCAGCTCTCTGCATCAAGCCTCCAAATCCAGAGCCAGGTCCCAAGTCCCTGTTTTTCATTTTCCTTCTCTTTGCAGTGAGAACACATCAGCCTGGGTGTAACCTCTCTCCTGAGAGGCCACCAGTCCCTGCCAAGCTGCATGACTGAGAGATGAAGGAAAAAACTGACAGAGCAAAGGGCACCCACATGAGCTCATGGCAGCTCAGAAAGCCAGGCTCTCCAAATGCTTACCAAGGCACCCCCTGCCAAAAATACTGCTCTCCCCAGGAGACAGTTCTAGCTAGCTTTACAATCTTCCGGTTTAAGTTCAGGTATTAATTATTCTGGGATAGTATTCCAATTTTAATCAAAGAAGAAAAAAATCAACCTACAAATATAAAGTCCGTGCTGTTTTCTAGGGATGTTGCTTATGGGAGAAGTGTGAGGTGGAATGGAGGGGTGACAGTGAGTATATGAATGGTGTGAATATTTTTATAGCTATTCTGTTTGCTTTTTATATTCTTCCCCTCCTTATCTTCCTTTTCTTTCTGAAAAATGGCTGAGAAACAGGTCGGTAAAGCAGAGCTTCTGTGAAACCTTTATTAAGGAATAGGTGGGAAGGAGGGATCCCACATTTCATGACAGATGATGAGCACTAGCAGCTCAGGATGACTGCCAGCTGAGGAATGACAGGATGCAGAGGTGGGGCATGAGCACACAGCTGAGCTGATGAGGACAAAAACAAGGCAGAGGGGTAGGGAATTACGAACAGATAAAGAAACAAAGCAGATTGGGAAAGCTTTCCAGTAATCAAGTATGACTTCAGCTAATTTCCTCTTACTGGTCCGAATGCATATTTCAATTTAAACCACTTTAGGGTAAAGTATAAAAATAGGAATGTTTTCCCTTGCCCCTCAGTGACTGATGTATGCTGAGGCAGTGCAGGGCTCTGAGCAGGAGTGGAAATGAGCCAGTGGGAGGAGGTAAAGCAGGTGCAGGAGGAGCAGGAGAGTCCATGGTGACACAAGAATTGTTTTCTGCCAGTCAGTAAACAATTGCTCCCCGTGGGTTTGGAGAATGTGGTGCAGTTTACTCCCCACTCCAGCTTGCTCCTTAGTGTCTTGTTGTCTGTGATGCCTCATAGTTCCTCCTGCCATGAGAGTTGCTCATCCCTTTCTTCTGGTTACTGTCCCCTGGAAGAGCCACTGTTCCCCTGAGTACAAGCAGACAGACAGAAGGATGTGTACGACCATGAGTTGCATCTAATTTCCTGTGAGTGGAGGGAAGCAGGCAGCCGAGCCCAGGGCTGCTCCTCAGAGCTGTGAGGATGCGTCGGCTCAGGACATCCTGCTGGGCTCACGTGCTGCTTCCTCCTGGGCCTTGTGCCCAGTTTTGTTGCAACTGAGCCCAGACCTGGTTCACCTCCTGTTTTGGGACTTCCCCCACCTGTGTCATGACTGGGCTGGAGAACTGCAACCGTTCACCATGCTGGGAGCACCTCCAGCACAAGCCGGGCCGACAGGGAAGGTGAGGGAGAGGCCGGGAGCCGGCAGTGGGGGGGACGTCGGCCACCGTATCAGGCCAAGGACTCCGGCTCCGGGTTTTCGCTGCAGCCTCCCCGAGCGGGCTCCGGCTCCGTACATCCGCGCCCGGTTTTGCGCGCGGCTGCGCTGCCGTGTGGCGGCGGGGGAAAGGCTCCGGCTCCGTCCGGCGGGCGGGCGCGGATCCGGTGCCGGGATTTGGCCGGGGCCGGCTGGGGAAGTTGCCGAAGTTGTGCGGCGAGTGGCGGGGCCCGGCGCGTCC